>OY288269.1:48992254-49259445 GCA_958450335.1 Hibiscus tridactylites | reverse complement strand
ACTAAGTAAAAAGTACAGAAATTGCGGTTTTTGCAATATAATTGTGTTGAAAAGCTCCTAATCAATTACATGAACTCCTAATATTTGATTAAAACTTGTTTTGCAGTCCTTTTTGTATAGGTTTCAGACGAGAGGGTCGAAATGGGCCTTTCAATGGACCCGTTGGAATTTAACTAAGTAAAAAGTACAGAAATTGAGGTTTTGCAATATAATTGTGTTTAAAAGCTCCTAATCAATTACATGAACTCCTAAAATTTGATTAAAACTTGTTTTGCACTCCTTTTTGTAGAGGTTTCGGAACGAGCGGGGGTCGAAATGGGCCTTTCAATGACCTGTTGGAATTTTAACTGAGTAAAAAGTACAAATATTGAGGTTTTGCAATATAATTGTGTTCAAAAGCTCCTAATAAATTATTTGAACTCCTATTATTGAATAAAACATTTTTGTGTCCTTTTTGTAGAGGTTTCGGACGAGCAGGTCTAAATGGGCCTTTAAATGGACCCGTTGGAATTTAACTGAGTAAAAAGTATAGAAATTAAGGTTTTTGCAATATAATTGTGTTGAAAAGCTCCTAATCAATTACATGAACTCCTAAAATTTGATTAAAACTTGTTTTGCAGTCCTTTTTGTAGAGGTTTCAGACGAGCGGGTTGAAATTGGCCTTTCAATGGACCTGTTGGAATTTTAACTGTGTAAAAAGTACAAAAATTGAGGTTTTGCAATATAATTGTGTTGAAAAGCTCCTAATGAATTATTTGAACTCCTAATATTTGATTAAAACTTGTTTTGCAGTCCTTTTTGTAGAGGTTTCAGACGAGCGGGTCGAAATGTGCTTTCATGGACCCGTTGGAATTTTAAATGAGTAAAAAGTACAGAAATTGAGGTTTTGCAATATAATTGTGTTGAAAAGCTCCTAATCAATTATTTGAACTCCTAATATTTGAATAAAACATTTTTGCGATCCTTTTGTAGTGTAGAGGTTTCGGACGAGCAGGTCTAAATGGGCCTTTCAATGGACCCGTTGGAATTTTAACTGAGTAAAAAGTATAGAAATTAAGGTTTTGCAATATAATTGTGTTGAAAATCTCCTAATCAATTACATGAACTCCTAAAATTTGATTAAAACTTGTTTTGCACTCCTTTTTGTAGAGGTTTCGGACGAGCGGGTCAAAATGGGCCTTTCAATGGACCCGTTGGAATTTTAAATGAGTAAAAAGTACAGAAATTGAGGTTTTGCAATATAATTGTGTTGAAAAGCTTCTAATAAATTATTTGAACTCCTAATATTTGAGTAAAACATTTTTGTGGTCCTTTTTGTAGAGGTTTCGGACGAGCAGGTCTAAATGGGTCTTTCAATGGAACCGTTGGAATTTTAACTGAGTAAAAAGTACAGAAATTGAGGTTTTGCAATATAATTGTGATGAAAAGCTCCTAATCAATTACATGAACTCCTAAAATTTGATTAAAACTTGTTTTGCACTCCTTTTTGTAGAGGTTTCTGGTACGAACGGGTCGAAATGGGCCTTTCAATGGACCCGTTGTAATTTTAACTGAGTAAAAAGTACAGAAATTGCAGTTTTGCAATATAATTGTGTTGAAAAGCTCCTAATCAATTATTTGAACTCCTAATTTTTTATTAAAACTTGTTTTGCGGTCCTTTTGTAGAGGTTTCAGACGAGCGGGTCGAAATAGGCCTTTCAATGACCCGTTGGAATTTTAACTGAGTAAAAAGTCCAGAAATTGAGGTTTTGCAATATAATTGTGTTCAAAAGCTCCTAATCAATTATTTGAACTCCTAATATTTGAATAAAACATTTTTGCGGTCCTTTTTGTAGAGGTTTCGGACGAGCAGGTCTAAATGGGCCTTTCAATGGACCCGTTGGAATTTTAACTGAGTAAAAAGTATAGAAATTAAGGTTTTGCAATATAATTGTGTTGAAAAGCTCCTAATCAATTCATGAACTCCTAAAGTTTGATTAAAACTTGTTTTGCAGTTCTTTTTGTAGAGGTTTTCAGACGAGGGGGTCGAAATGGGCCTTTAAATGGACCCCGTTGGAATTTTAACTAAGTAAAAAGTACAGAAATTGCGGTTTTGCAATATAATTGTGTTGAAAAGCTCCTAATCAATTACATGAACTCCTAATATTTGATTAAAACTTGTTTTGCAGTCCTTTTTGTATAGGTTTCAGACGAGAGGGTCGAAATGGCCTTTCAATGGACCCGTTGGAATTTTAACTAAGTAAAAAGTACAGAAATTGAGGTTTTCCAATATAATTGTGTTTAAAAGCTACTAATCAATTACATGAACTCCTAAAATTTGATTAAAACTCTTTTTGCGGTCCTTTTTGTAGAGGTTTAGGACGAGCGAGTCGAAATGGGCCTTTCAATGACCTGTTGGAATTTTAACTGAGTAAAAAGTACAAATATTGAGGTTTTGCAATATAATTGTGTTCAAAAGCTCCTAATAAATTATTTGAACTCCTATTATTTGAATAAAACATTTTGTGGTCCTTTTTGTAGAGGTTTCGGACGAGCAGGTCTAAATGGGCCTTTAAATGGACCCGTTGGAATTTTAACTGAGTAAAAAGTATAGAAATTAAGGTTTTGCAATATAATTGTGTTGAAAAGCTCCTAATCAATTACATGAACTCTAAAATTTGATTAAAACTTGTTTTGCAGTCCTTTTTGTAGAGGTTTCAGACGAGCGGGTTGAAATTGGCCTTTCAATGGACCTGTTGGAATTTAACTGTGTAAAAAGTACAAAAATTGAGGTTTTGCAATATAATTTTGTTGAAAAGCTCCTAATGAATTATTTGAACTCCTAATATTTGATTAAAACTTGTTTTGCTGTCCTTTTTGTAGAGGTTTCAGACGAGCGGGTCGAAATGTGCCTTTCATGGACCCGTTGAAATTTTAAATGAGTAAAAAGTACAGAAATTGAGGTTTTGCAATATAATTGTGTTGAAAAGCTCCTAATCAATTATTGAACTCCTAATATTTGAATAAAACATTTTTGCGGTCCTTTTTGTAGAGGTTTCTGGACGAGCAGGTCTAAATGGGCCTTTCAATGGACCCGTTGAATTTTAACTGAGTAAAAAGTATAGAAATTAAGGTTTTGCAATATAATTGTGTTGAAAATCTCCTAATCAATTACATTAACTCCTAAAATTTGATTAAAACTTGTTTTGCACTACTTTTTGTAGAGGTTTCGGACGAGCGGGTCAAAATGGGCCTTTCAATGGACCCGTTGGAATTTTAAATGAGTAAAAAGTACAGAAATTGAGGTTTTGCAATATAATTGTGTTGAAAAGCTTCTAATAAATTATTTGAACTCCTAATATTTGAGTAAAACATTTTTGTGGTCCTTTTTGTAGAGGTTTCGGACGAGCAGGTCTAAATGGGTCTTTCAATGGAACCGTTGGAATTTTAACTGAGTAAAAAGTACAGAAATTGAGGTTTTGCAATATAATTGTGTTTAAAAGCTCCTAATCAATTACATGAACTCCTAAAATTTGATTAAAACTTGTTTTGCACTCCTTTTTGTAGAGGTTTCGAACGAGCGGGTCGAAATGGGGCTTTCAATGGACCCGTTGGAATTTTAACTGAGTAAAAAGTACAGAAATTGCGGTTTTGCAATATAATTGTGTTGAAAAGCTCTAAATCAATTATTTGAACTCCTAATTTTTTATTAAAACTCTTTTTGCGGTCCTTTTTGTAGAGGTTTAGGACGAGCGAGTCAAATGGGCCTTTCAATAAACCGTTGGAATTTTAACTGAGTAAAAAGTATAGATATTGAGGTTTTGCAATATAATTGTGTTCAAAAGCTCCTAATAAATTATTTGAACTCCTATTATTTGAATAAAACATTTTTGTGGTCCTTTTTGTAGAGGTTTCGGACGAGCAGGTCTAAATGGGCCTTTAAATGGACCCGTTGGAATTTTAACTGAGTAAAAAGTATAGAAATTAAGGTTTTGCAATATAATTGTTGTTGAAAAGCTCCTAATCAATTACATGAACTCCTAAAATTTGATTAAAACTTGTTTTGCAGTCCTTTTTGTAGAGGTTTCGGACGAGCGGGTTGAAATTGGCCTTTCAATGGACCTGTTGAATTTTTAACTGTGTAAAAAGTACAGAAATTGAGGTTTTGCAATATAATTGTGTTGAAAAGCTCCTAATGAATTATTTGAACTCCTAATATTTGATTAAAACTTGTTTGCAGTCCTTTTTGTAGAGGTTTCAGACGAGCGGGTCGAAATGGGCCTTTCATGGACCCGTTGGAATTTGAATGAGTAAAAAGTACAGAAATTGAGGTTTTGCAATATAATTGTGTTGAAAAGCTCCTAATCAATTATTTGAACTCCTAATATTTGAATAAAACATTTTTGCGGTCCTTTTTGTAGAGGTTTCGGTACGAGCAGGTCTAAATGGGCCTTTCAATGGACCCGTTGGAATTTTAACTGAGTAAAAAGTATAGAAATTAGGTTTTGCAATATAATTGTGTTGAAAATCTCCTAATCAATTACATGAACTCCTAAAATTTGATTAAAACTTGTTTTGCACTCCTTTTTATAGAGGTTTCGGACGAGCGGGTCAAAATGGGCCTTTCAATGGACCCGTTGGAATTTTAAATGAGTAAAAAGTATAGAATTGAGGTTTTGCAATATAATTGTGTTGAAAAGCTTCTAATAAATTATTTGAACTCCTAATATTTGAGTAAAACATTTTTGTGGTCCTTTTTGTAGAGGTTTCGGAACGAGCAGGTATAAATGGGCCTTTCAATGGAACCGTTGGAATTTTAACTGAGTAAAAAGTACAGAAATTGAGGTTTTGCAATATAATTGTGATGAAAAGCTCCTAATCAATTACATGAACTCCTAAAATTTGGTTAAAACTTGTTTGCACTCCTTTTTGTAGAGGTTTCGGACGAACGGGTCGAAATGGGCCTTTCAATGGACCCGTTGTAATTTTAACTGAGTAAAAAGTACAGAAATTGCAGTTTTGCAATATAATTGTGTTGAAAAGCTCCTAATCAATTATTTGAACTCCTAATTTTTTATTAAAACTTGTTTTGCGGTCCTTTTTGTAGAGGTTTCGGACGAGCGGGTCGAAATAGGCCTTTCAATGACCCGTTGGAATTTTAACTGAGTAAAAAGTCCAGAAATTGAGGTTTTGCAATATAATTGTGTTCAAAAGCTCCTAATCAATTATTTGAACTCCTAATATTTGAATAAAACATTTTAGCGGTCCTTTTTGTAGAGGTTTCGGACGAGCAGGTTTAAATGGGCCTTTCAATGGACCCGTTGGAATTTTAACTGAGTAAAAAGTATAGAAATTAAGGTTTTGCAATATAATTGTGTTAAAAAGCTCCTAATCAATTCATGAACTCCTAAAGTTTGATTAAAACTTGTTTTGCAGTTCTTTTTGTAGAGGTTTCAGACGAGGGGGTCGAAATGGGCCTTTAAATGGACCCGTTGGAATTTTAACTAAGTAAAAAGTACAGAAATTGCGGTTTTGCAATATAATTGTGTTGAAAAGCTCCTAATCAATTACATGAACTCCTAATATTTGATTAAAACTTGTTTTGCAGTCCTTTTTGTATAGGTTTCAGACGAGAGGGTCGAAATGGGCCTTTCAATGGACCCGTTGGAATTTTAACTAAGTAAAAAGTACAGAAATTGAGGTTTTGCAATATAATTGTGTTTAAAAGCTACTAATCAATTACATGAACTCCTAAAATTTGATTAAAACTTGTTTTGCACTCCTTTTTGTAGAGGTTTCGGACGAGCGGGTCGAAATGGGCCTTTCAATGGACCTGTGGAATTTTAACTGAGTAAAAAGTACAGAAATTGCGGTTTTGCAATATAATTGTGTTGAAATGCTCCTAATCAATTATTTGAACTCCTAATTTTTTATTAAAACTCTTTTTGCGGTCCTTTTTGTAGAGGTTTAGGACGAGCGAGTCGAAATGGGCCTTTCAATGACCTGTTGGAATTTTAACTGAGTAAAAAGTACAAATATTGAGGTTTTGCAATATAATTGTGTTCAAAAGCTCCTAATAAATTATTTGAACTCCTATTATTTGAATAAAACATTTTTGTGGTCCTTTTTGTAGAGGTTTCGGACGAGCAGGTCTAAATGGGCCTTTAAATGGACCCGTTGGAATTTTAACTGAGTAAAAAGTATAGAAATTAAGGTTTTGCAATATAATTGTGTTGAAAAGCTCCTAATCAATTACATGAACTCCTAAAATTTGATTAAAACTTGTTTTGCAGTCCTTTTTGTAGAGGTTTCAGACGAGCGGGTTGAAATTGGCCTTTCAATGGACCTGTTGGAATTTTAACTGTGTAAAAAGTACAAAAATTGAGGTTTTGCAATATAATTGTGTTGAAAAGCTCCTAATGAATTATTTGAACTCCTAATATTTGATTAAAACTTGTTTTGCAGTCCTTTTTGTAGAGGTTTCAGACGAGCGGGTCGAAATGTGCCTTTCATGGACCCGTTGAAATTTTAAATGAGTAAAAAGTACAGAAATTGAGGTTTTGCAATATAATTGTGTTGAAAAGCTCCTAATCAATTATTTGAACTCCTAATATTTGAATAAAACATTTTTGCGTTCCTTTTTGTAGAGGTTTCGGACGAGCAGGTCTAAATGGGCCTTTCAATGGACCCGTTGGAATTTTAACTGAGTAAAAAGTATAGAAATTAAGGTTTTGCAATATAATTGTGTTGAAAATCTCCTAATCAATTACATGAACTCCTAAAATTTGATTAAAACTTGTTTTGCACTCCTTTTTGTAGAGGTTTCGGACGAGCGGGTCGAAATGGGCCTTTCAATGGACCCGTTGGAATTTTAACTGAGTAAAAAGTACAGAAATTGCGGTTTTGCAATATAATTGTGTTGAAAAGCTCCTAATCAATTATTTGAACTCCTAATTTTTTATTAAAACTCTTTTTGCGGTCCTTTTTGTAGAGGTTTAGGACGAGCGAGTCGAAATGGGCCTTTCAATGACCTGTTGGAATTTTAACTGAGTAAAAAGTACAAATATTGAGGTTTTGCAATATAATTGTGTTCAAAAGCTCCTAATAAATTATTTGAACTCCTATTATTTGAATAAAACATTTTTGTGGTCCTTTTTGTAGAGGTTTCGGACGAGCAGGTCTAAATGGGCCTTTAAATGGACCCGTTGGAATTTTAACTGAGTAAAAAGTATAGAAATTAAGGTTTTGCAATATAATTGTGTTGAAAAGCTCCTAATCAATTACATGAACTCCTAAAATTTGATTAAAACTTGTTTTGCAGTCCTTTTTGTAGAGGTTTCAGACGAGCGGGTTGAAATTGGCCTTTCAATGGAGCTGTTGGAATTTTAACTATGTAAAAAGTACAAAAATTGAGGTTTTGCAATATAATTGTGTTGAAAAGCTCCTAATGAATTATTTGAACTCCTAATATTTGATTAAAACTTGTTTTGCAGTCCTTTTTGTAGAGGTTTCAGACGAGCGGGTCGAAATGTGCCTTTCATGGACCCGTTGGAATTTTAAATGAGTAAAAAGTACAGAAATTGAGGTTTTGCAATATAATTGTGTTGAAAAGCTCCTAATCAATTATTTGAACTCCTAATATTTGAATAAAACATTTTTGCGGTCCTTTTTGTAGAGGTTTCGGACGAGCAGGTCTAAATGGGCCTTTCAATGGACCCGTTGGAATTTTAACTGAGTAAAAAGTATAGAAATTAAGGTTTTGCAATATAATTGTGTTGAAAATCTCCTAATCAATTACATGAACTCCTAAAATTTAATTAAAACTTGTTTTGCACTCCTTTTTGTAGAGGTTTCGGACGAGCGGGTCAAAATGGGCCTTTCAATGGACCCGTTGGAATTTTAAATGAGTAAAAAGTACAGAAATTGAGGTTTTGCAATATAATTGTGTTGAAAAGCTTCTAATAAATTATTTGAACTCCTAATATTTGAGTAAAACATTTTTGTGGTCCTTTTTGTAGAGGTTTCGGACGAGCAGGTCTAAATGGGTCTTTCAATGGAACCGTTGGAATTTTAACTGAGTAAAAAGTACAGAAATTGAGGTTTTGCAATATAATTGTGATGAAAAGCTCCTAATCAATTACATGAACTCCTAAAATTTGATTAAAACTTGTTTTGCACTCCTTTTTGTAGAGGTTTCGGACGAACGGGTCGAAATGGGCCTTTCAATGGACCCGTTGTAATTTTAACTGAGTAAAAAGTACAGAAATTGCAGTTTTGCAATATAATTGTGTTGAAAAGCTCCTAATAAATTATTTGAACCCCTAATATTTTATTAAAACTTGTTTTGCGGTCCTTTTTGTAGAGGTTTCGGACGAGCGGGTCGAAATGGGCCTTACAATGGACTCGTTGGAATTTTAACTGAGTAAAAAGTACAGAAATTGAGGTTTTGCAATATAATTGTGTTGAAAAGCTCCTAATCAATTACATGAATTCCTAAAGTTTGATTAAAACTTGTTTTGCAGTTCTTTTTGTAGAGGTTTCAGACGAGCGGGTCGAAATGGGCCTTTAAATGGACCCGTTGGAATTTTAACTGAGTAAAAAGTACAGAAATTGAGGTTTTGCAATATAATTGTGTTGAAAAGCTCCTAATCAATTACATGAATTCCTAAAGTTTGATTAAAACTTGTTTTGCAGTCCTTTTTGTATAGGTTTCAGACGAGAGGGTCGAAATGGGCCTTTCAATGGACCCGTTGGAATTTTAACTGAGTAAAAAGTACAGAAATTGAGGTTTTGCAATATAATTGTGTTTAAAAGCTCCTAATCAATTACATGAACTCCTAAAATTTGATTAAAACTTGTTTTGCACTCCTTTTTGTAGAGGTTTCGGACGAGCGGGTTGAAATGGGCCTTTCAATGGACCCGTTGGAATTTTAACTGAGTAAAAAGTACAGAAATTGCGGTTTTGCAATATAATTGTGTTGAAAAGCTCCTAATCAATTATTTGAACTCCTAATTTTTTATTAAAACTCTTTTTGCGGTCCTTTTTGTAGAGGTTTAGGACGAGCGAGTCGAAATGGGCCTTTCAATGACCAGTTGGAATTTTAACTGAGGAAAAAGTACAGATATTGAGGTTTTGCAATATAATTGTGTTCAAAAGCTCCTAATAAATTATTTGAACTCCTATTATTTGAATAAAACATTTTTGTGGTCCTTTTTGTAGAGGTTTCGGACGAGCAGGTCTAAATGGGCCTTTAAATGGACCCGTTGGAATTTTAACTGAGTAAAAAGTATAGAAATTAAGGTTTTGCAATATAATTGTGTTGAAAAGCTCCTAATCAATTACATGAACTCCTAAAATTTGATTAAAACTTGTTTTGCAGTCCTTTTTGTAGAGGTTTCGGACGAGCGGGTTGAAATTGGCCTTTCAATGGACCTGTTGGAATTTTAACTGTGTAAAAAGTACAGAAATTGAGGTTTTGCAATATAATTGTGTTGAAAAGCTCCTAATGAATTATTTGAACTCCTAATATTTGATTAAAACTTGTTTTGCAGTCCTTTTTGTAGTGGTTTCAGACGAGCGGGTCGAAATGTGCCTTTCATGGACCCGTTGGAAATTTAAATGAGTAAAAAGTACAGAAATTGAGGTTTTGCAATATAATTGTGTTGAAAAGCTCCTAATCAATTATTTGAACTCCTAATATTTGAATAAAACATTTTTGCGGTCCTTTTTGTAGACGTTTCGGACGAGCAGGTCTAAATGGGCCTTTCAATGGACCCGTTGGAATTTTAACTGAGTAAAAAGTATAGAAATTAAGGTTTTGCAATATAATTGTGTTGAAAATCTCCTAATCAATTACATGAACTCCTAGAATTTGATTAAAACTTGTTTTGCACTCCTTTTTGTAGAGGTTTCGGACGAGCGGGTCAAAATGGGCCTTTCAATGGACCCGTTGGAATTTTAAATGAGTAAAAAGTACAGAAATTGAGGTTTTGCAATATAATTGTGTTGAAAAGCTTCTAATAAATTATTTGAACTCCTAATATTTGAGTAAAACATTTTTGTGGTCCTTTTTGTAGAGGTTTCGGACGAGCAGGTCTAAATGGGTCTTTCAATGGAACCGTTGGAATTTTAACTGAGTAAAAAGTACAGAAATTGTGGTTTTGCAATATAATTATGATGAAAAGCTCCTAATCAATTACATGAACTCCTAAAATTTGATTAAAACTTGTTTTGCACTCCTTTTTGTAGAGGTTTCGGACGAACGGGTCGAAATGGGCCTTTCAATGGACCCGTTGTAATTTTAACTGAGTAAAAAGTACAGAAATTGCAGTTTTGCAATATAATTGTGTTGAAAAGCTCCTAATCAATTATTTGAACCCCTAATTTTTTATTAAAACTTGTTTTGCGGTCCTTTTTGTAGAGGTTTCGGACGAGCGGGTCAAAATGGGCCTTTCAATGACCCGTTGGAATTTTAACTGAGTAAAAAGTCCTGTAACCCCCTTAACCCGACCTAGACGGTTGACTCGAATTAAGAAAGTCACACGGGGAAAACCAAAGTCAACTCGAAAGTCAACCTTGATTAACGACCCTTTTTTTTCTTTTTAGTCTTGTCTAGATGCACATTAACCCTAATTGTGATCACACAAACACCACATACAAAGATCACAAACATCAGAGATCAAACAGGGACCCAATTGAACAAATTACAACTTTAGGGACCAAATTGTAATTTCTGATAATTAAAAGGACTCAACCCAAATTAAAGTTACCAACTTGAAATTAGTCAGGTTTCATGCTTCTCTGTGAAAATTCAGCTCAAAGGACTTCCCAAACTCACACAATTGCACAAACAAGTTTCAGGACCAAAATGCAAACAATTCAAAACATTTAACTGCCAATGTCAGCCCCCAACGGTCGACCGTTCCGAAACAGGTAGACCCCGTTCCGAAACACGGGCCGTTCCGCAATACGTATCGGAACACGGGCTGGCAGTGGCCAAACCGTTTCGGACGCCTGGGTTCATTCAAGGCACCCGTTCCGAAATGGTGCACACTGTTCCGAAACGCCCTGCACAGATTGCAGCAAAATGCACACTTAAACATGCAATTGATCATTCAAACATGCTCCAAATGCTACCAAACTTTACCAGCATGCAATTCAACATATATAAGACTTACTAGCATCATCAAATCAACAAAACAACAACATATGCAAAAAGCCCCAAATCTATAGGCATGCTTCCTACACAAGCTAGCTATTCAAGCACAAACTTCCAAAACAAGCATGTAATGATCCAACACAAAAACCAGCATTCTTATCATCATTCAACATACTTAGGGAGTTCCAAACACCTCCCAAAACATACACATTGGTCCCCTATTGCCAAATTACCAAAAGCTAAAATGTACTAACAAAACCTTCCATACATTGAGCTCTACTTTCACTTGAATGCTTGCCCTCCTTGCTGCCCTCAAGGCTCTCTAATGTTCTGCATTATTGAATTAAGAAAACGAAAGAGAGCGTAAGCAAAAGCTTAGTGAGGAATGCTCTTAAAAACCATTCAATAATGCATTTAAAAACATTTATAATCATGCTTTAAATCAACCTTTGCACATGCTCAAAAGCATACTTAAAACAAGCATCTCATGCTTCATAACATAACATGTCATATTGGCTCAAGTGAAAGATTCCATTTCTTTAAAACAAGTTCATCAACTTTCCCAAGGACTTTTAAACACCTTGGCCCCAAGGACTTTTAAACACCTTGGCCATGGACTTTTAAACACCATGAAAGAGGACCACACAAGGACTTTTAACCACCTTTGTGTCCATAGCTTGAATCACCCCCAAGGAATTTTAAACACCTTGGCCCCAAGGACTTTTAAACACCTTGGCCCCATGGACTTTTAAACACCATGGCCCCATGGACTTTTAAACACCATGGAAAGGATCACCTAAGGACTTTTAACCACCTTAGTGTCCGCAACAAGAACCATTCAAGGACTTTTAACCACCTTGATGTTCTTAAATAACAAGGCTCACTCAAGGACTTTTAACCACCTTAGTGACCTTAACCCTTTTAAAACATCACTTGCCAATATACATCATTTTCATCATTTAATCCACTGTTTTTAAGCATTAAACCAAGCCATATTCATCATGCATTTAAAAGCATCAAACCACATTTAATCAATGTACAAAAACAAGGAACTCTTACCTAGAGTTTCCTTCAACATATGGCTTACAACATCAGCAAATACCATGCTAAATCATGCTTTCAAAAGAGTAATTAAAACATGCAATAAACCACTTTGCATCACATCAAAATCATGGCCACCACTAGAGAGTAATTCCGAAAACTTACACTTGAGCTTAGCAAAGTTGTTTAGACTTAAGCTAAGCTCCCAAGACATTGGTTTCAAAGCCGAAAACCCAATTTTCAAATACGCACTCACCGATTCCACTTTGCTTCAAGCCAAAGCACCAAATCAAGCTTCCGGATCAACAACTCTTGGATCCAAAGATGCCTCCCCTGTTTCAACACATCAAAGCAGAGGATTAATGCATCATCATGCATTAATTGCTTCAATGAAAGCACCTAAACTCGCTGCTCTCATCCACACACCATTTTCGGCCACCAAACACAACCGAAAATGCATCCAAACCACTTCTAAACAAAGCCCAGCCATAAACCAGCAAAACCACACATCCTTTAACATCATATAACATCTAAAAACAACCTATTAACATCCTTATACCTCCAGCAACATCAGATCCACAAGATCACCTCAAAAACAACCTTGAATCACAAGCTAAACTTAGGAAACTCAACCTATCCGGGATTGCATTAATCAAAACTCAATTCCTTATCAATTTAGAGTTCATTTAACATCAAAAACACATCTCAAATCACATATTAATCAGATCTAACGAAAATCATCAAAAATCACCAAATCTTGCATTATAAGCCAAGATCCATTTCACCACTTAAAAACCTTTAATAAAACATCAATTAAGGATTGAAAAACTTAGGAATTTCAGTAAAGAACTGATAGTTTAGAGGAGAAGGACGTTCTTACCTCCAAACATGAGTTTCTCCTCTTTTTGGAATCAAAAACCTTGTTGAATCAAGTAGCAAATGAAGAGGTTTTGTAGATTTGTTGATTAGGAATCAAAAGAGAGTTGAAAGGAGGGATTTAGGTGAGAAAATCAGATCAAATTCTCTGGAGAGAAAGTGTTTGGGTTGAGAGAAAATGAGAGAAAGAAAATTGAGAAAAGTTAGTTATCCAAAATAGCCAAATGGCTTTCCCTCCACTTTTAATATCATTTAAAATCAGAATATAGCTTAAAATATCTTAGAAAAATCTGGAGAAACTCCCTTTGGGTAAATAGCTCCTTAAAGATTCAAAGTTTCAACCCTTTATAAAACAGTCACCAAACTTTCGAAAATTACATTTTGGTCACTAGCCAAAATGTCACACTTCCAAAACTCATTTTCCAAAATTGATTTCACAGTTCACTTAATTATATTAAAAGATGATTTTAGAACATTTTTCCATATTTTTAATGCAACCCGAACTAGGCTTTCCTAATTTCACCTCTTTAGATTCGAACAGCACTTTGACCAAACCGGTCAACGCCCAAAACTTCTAAGCCCAAAACCGGGGCGTTACAAGTCCAGAAATTGAGGTTTTAAAATATAATTGTGTTCAAAAGCTCCTAATCAATTATTTGAACTCCTAATATTTGAATAAAACATTTTTGCGGTCCTTTTTGTAGAGGTTTCGGACGAGCAGGTCTAAATGGGCCTTTCAATGGACCCGTTGGAATTTTAACTGAGTAAAAAGTATAGAAATTAAGGTTTTGCAATATAATTGTGTTGTAAAGCTCCTAATCAATTCATGAACTCCTAAAATTTGATTAAAATTAGTTTTGCAGACCTTTTGTAGAGGTTTTAGACGAGCGGGTTGAATTGGGCCTTTCAATGGACCTGTTGGAATTTTAACTGAGTAAAAAGTACAGAAATTGAGGTTTTGCAGTATAATTGTGTTGAAAAGCTCCTAATGAATTATTTGAACTCCTAATATTTGATTAAAACTTGTTTTGCAGTCCCTTTTGTAGAGGTTTCAGACGAGCGGGTCGAAATGGGCCTTTCAATGGACTCGTTGGAATTTTAACTGAGTAAAAAGTACAGAAATTGAGGTTTTGCAATATAATTGTGTTGAAAAGCTCCTAATGAATTATTTGAACTCCTAATACTTGATTAAAACTTGTTTTGCAGTCCCTTTTGTAGAGGTTTCGGACGAGCGGGTCGAAATGGGCCTTTCAATGGACTCGTTGGAATTTTAACTGAGTAAAAAGTACAGAAATTGAGGTTTTGCAATATAATTGTGTTGAAAAGCTCCTAATCAATTACATGAATTCCTAAAGTTTGATTAAAACTTGTTTTGCAGTTCTTTTTGTAGAGGTTTCAGACGAGCGGGTCGAAATGGGCCTTTAAATGGACCCGTTGGAATTTTAACTGAGTAAAAAGTACAGAAATTGCGGTTTTGCAATATAATTGTGTTGAAAAGCTCCTAATCAATTACATGAATTCCTAAAGTTTGATTAAAACTTGTTTTGCAGTCCTTTTTGTATAGGTTTCAGACGAGAGGGTCGAAATGGGCCTTTCAATGGACCCGTTGGAATTTTAACTGAGTAAAAAGTACAGAAATTGAGGTTTTGCAATATAATTGTCTTTAAAAGCTCTTAATAAATTACATGAACTCCTAAAATTTGATTAAAACTTGTTTTGCAGTCCTTTTTGTAGAGGTTTCGGACGAGCGGGTCGAAATGGGCCTTTCAATGGACCCGTTGGAATTTTAACTGAGTAAAAAGTACAGAAATTGCGGTTTTACAATATAATTGTGTTGAAAAGCTCTTAATCAATTATTTGAACTCCTAATTTTTTATTAAAACTCTTTTTGTGGTCCTTTTTGTAGAGGTTTAGGACGAGCGAGTCGAAATGGGCCTTTCAATGACCCGTTGGAATTTTAACTGAGTAAAAAGTACATATATTGAGGTTTTGCAATATAATTGTGTTCAAAAGCTCTTAATAAATTATTTGAACTCCTATTATTTGAGTAAAACATTTTTGTGGTCCTTTTTGTAGAGGTTTCGGACGAGCAGGTCTAAATGGGCCTTTCAATGGAACCGTTGGAATTTTAACTGAGTAAAAAGTACAGAAATTGAGGTTTTGCAATATAATTGTGATGAAAAGCTCCTAATCAATTACATGAACACCTAAAATTTGATTAAAACTTGTTTTGTACTCCTTTTTGTAGAGGTTTCGGACGAACGGGTCGAAATGGGCCTTTCAATGGACCCGTTGTAATTTTAACTGAGTAAAAAGTATAGAAATTGCAGTTTTGCAATATAATTGTGTTGAAAAGCTCCTAATCAATTATTTGAACTCCTAATTTTTTATTAAAACTTGTTTTGCGGTCCTTTTTGTAGAGGTGTAACGCCCCAATTTTGGGCTTGGATGTTTTGGGCTTGGACCGGTTCGGTCAAAGTGCTGTTCGAATGTAAAAGGTGAAATTAGGAAAGCCTAGTTCGGGTTGCATTGAAAATATGGAAAAATGTCCTAAAATCCTCTTTTATTATATATAAGTGAACAGTCGAAATGGGCCTTTCAATGACCCGTTGGAATTTTAACTGAGTAAAAAGTACAGATATTGAGGTTTTGCAATATAATTGTGTTCAAAAGCTCCTAATAAATTATTTGAACTCCTATTATTTGAATAAAACATTTTTGTGGTCCTTTTTGTAGTGGTTTCGGACGAGCAGGTCTAAATGGGCCTTTAAATGGACCCGTTGGAATTTTAACTGAGTAAAAAGTATAGAAATTAAGGTTTTGCAATATTATTGTGTTGAAAAGCTCCTAATCAATTACATGAACTCCTAAAATTTGATTAAAACTTGTTTTGCAGTCCTTTTTGTAGAGGTTTCGGATGAGCGGGTTGAAATTGGCCTTTCAATGGACCTGTTGGAATTTTAACTGAGTAAAAAGTACATAAATTGAGGTTTTGCAATATAATTGTGTTGAAAAGCTCCTAATGAATTATTTGAACTCCTAATATTTGATTAAAACTTGTTTTGCAGTCCTTTTTGTAGAGGTTTCGGACGAGCGGGTCGAAATGGTCCTTTCAATGGACTCGTTGGAATTTTAACTGAGTAAAAAGTACAGAAATTGCGGTTTTGCAATATAATTGTAATGAAAAGCTCCTAATCAATTACATGAAATCCTAAAGTTTGATTAAAACTTGTTTTGTAGTCCTTTTTGTAGAGGTTTCAGACGAGCGGGTCGAAATGGGCCTTTCATGGACCCGTTAAAATTTTAAATGAGTAAAAAGTACAGAAATTGAGGTTTTGCAATATAATTGTGTTGAAAAGCTCCTAATCAATTATTTGAACTCCTAATATTTGAATAAAACATTTTTGCGGTCCTTTTTGTAGAGGTTTCGGACGAGCAGGTCTAAATGGGCCTTTCAATGGACCCGTTGGAATTTTAACTGAGTAAAAAGTATAGAAATTAAGGTTTTGCAATATAATTGTGTTGAAAACCTCCTAATCAATTACATGAACTCCTAAAATTTGATTAAAACTTGTTTTGCACTCCTTTTTGTAGAGGTTTCGGACGAGCGGGTCAAAATGGGCCTTTCAATGGACCCGTTGGAATTTTAAATGAGTAAAAAGTACTGAAATTGAGGTTTTGCAATATAATTGTGTTGAAAAGCTCCTAATAAATTATTTGAACTCCTAATATTTGAGTAAAACATTTTTGTGGTCCTTTTTGTAGAGGTTTCGGACGAGCAGGTCTAAATGGGCCTTTCAATGGAACCGTTGGAATTTTAACTGAGTAAAAAGTACAGAAATTGAGGTTTTGCAATATAATTGTGATGAAAAGCTCCTAATCAATTACATGAACACCTAAAATTTGATTAAAACTTGTTTTGTACTCCTTTTTGTAGAGGTTTCGGACGAATGGGTCGAAATGGGCCTTTCAATGGACCCGTTGTAATTTTAACTGAGTAAAAAGTACAGAAATTGCAGTTTTGCAATATAATTGTGTTGAAAAGCTCCTAATCAATTATTTGAACTCCTAATTTTTTTATTAAAACTTGTTTTGCGGTCCTTTTTGTAGAGGTGTAACGCCCCAATTTTGGGCTTGGAAGTTTTGGGCTTGGACCGGTTCGGTCAAAGTGCTGTTCGAATATAAAAGGTGAAATTAGGAAAGCCTAGTTCGGGTTGCATTAAAAATATGGAAAAATGTCCTAAAATCCTCTTTTATTATATATAAGTGAACTGTGAAATCAATTTTACAAAATGAGTTTTGGAAGGGTGACATTTTGGCTAGTGACCAAAATGTAATTTTTGAAAACTGCGTGACTGTTTTAGAAAGGATTGAAACTTTGAATCTTTAAGGAGCTATTTACCCAAAGGGAGTTTCTCCAGATTTTTCTAAGATATTTAATGATTTATTTCTGATTTTTAAACAAAAGAAAAGTGGAGGGAAGATATTTTCCTATTTCCAACTAACTTTTCCATTTTCATTCTCTCATCTTTTCTCTCAAGCCAAACACCTTTTCTCCAGAGTTTTTCCTCTGAATTTGTCACCTAAATATCTCTTTTTAATTCTCTTTTGATTACTAATCATCTCATTAACAAAACCTCACCATTTGCTAATTGGATCTTCAAGCTTTTTGATCCTAAAAAGGGAGAAACTCAAGTTTGGAGGTAAGAACGTCCTTCTCCTCTAAACTCTCAGTTCTTTACTGAAATTCCTAAGTTCTCAATCCTTGATTTGTGATTTATTTAAGGTTTTACAATTGTAATCTTGATTTTGGCTTTAAAATGCAAGATTTGCTTGATTTTGATGAAATTTCGTATGCTCTGTTTGGGCAGTGTTTTGAGGTGTCAATTTGATGTTAAATGAATGTTAAATTGATGAGGAATTGAGGTTTGATCAATGCAATCCCGAATAGGTTGAAATTCCTAAGTTTTGCTTGAGTTTTTGGTTGTTTTTGGAGTGTTTTTCATGATCTGTTGTTGCTGGAGGTTTAAGGACGTGATTGGGATCATTTTGGATGTTAATTGATGTTTATAAATGGTTAGAAGTGATGGATCTTGGCTGGGTTAAGTTTTGGAAGTGTTTGGAGGTGATTTCGGTTGTGTTTGGTAGCCGAAATGTTGGTTTTGCTAGGAGCAGCGAGTTTAGTTGTGTTGCTGGTGTTTTTAATGCATAATGATGCATTAATCCTCTGTTGTTGTGTGCTTGAAACAGGGGAGAGTGATCCGTGATCTTTAGAGGTGGTGTGGAAGGTTTCGGATGCTTGGAAGGCTTGTTGGCTAGCCTTGTTTTGTGTATCGGTGAGTGAAGTTGGGTTTTCAGCTTTTAAACCAAGGTTTGAAGGTTTTGGGAGCTTATTATAAGTCTAAACAACTTAGCTAAGCTCAAGAGTAAGTAAATGGAATTTCTCACTTGGTTTGTGTATGAATTGGTTTTTAAAGCAATTGTGATTGTTGGATGCAATGCATGTGATTTGCATGTTTTAAATTCTGTTTTGAAAGCATATTTTAGCATTGTTTAATGCTGGTTTTGAAAGCCATGTGTGATGGATGCTCAAGGTATGAGATTCATGGTTTTGAACATTGGAATTGTGGAATTGATGCATAGTGTTGCATGAACTCCTAATCAATTACATGAACTCCTAAAATTTGATTAAAACTTGTTTTGCATTCCTTTTTGTAGAGGTTTCGGACGAGCGGATCGAAATGGGCCTTGCTATGGACACGTTGGAATTTTAAATGAGTAAAAAGTACAGAAATTGAGGTTTTGCAATATAATTGTGTTGAAAAGCTCCTAATCAATTACATGAACTCCTAAAATTTGATTAAAACTTGCTTTGCAATCCTTTTTGTAGAGGTTTCGGACGAGCGGGTTGAAATGGGCCTTTCAATGGACCCGTTGGAATTTTAACTGAGTAAAAAGTACAAAAATATAGGTTTTGCAATATATTTGTGTTGAAAAGCTCCTAATCAATTATTTGAACTCCTAATATTTGATTAAAACTTGTTTTGCAGTCCTTTTTGTAGAGGTTTCGGACGAGCGGGTCGAAATGGGCCTTTCAATGGACTCGTTGGAATTTTAACTGAGTAAAAAGTACAGAAATTGCGGTTTTGCAACATAATTGTGTTGAAAAGCTCCTAATCAATTACATGAATTCCTAAAGTTTGATTAGAACTTGTTTTGCTGTCCTTTTTGTAGAGGTTTCAAACGAGCGGGTCGAAATGGGCCTTTCAATGGACCCGCCTGAATTTTAACTGAGTAAAAAGTACAGAAATTGCGGTTTTGCAATATAATTGTGTTGAAAAGCTCCTAATCAATTACATGAATTCCTAAAGTTTGATTAAAACTTGTTTTGCAGTCCTTTTTGTAGAGGTGTCAGACGAGAGGGTCGAAATGGGCCTTTCAATGGACCCGTTGGAATTTTAACTGAGTAAAAAGTACAGAAATTGAGGTTTTGCAATATAATTGTGTTGAAAAGCTCCTAATCAATTACATGAACTCCTAAAATTTGATTAAAACTTGTTTTGCACTCCTTTTTGTAGAGGTTTCGGACGAGCGGGTCGAAATGGGCCTTTTAATGGACCCATTGTAATTTTAACTGAGTAAAAAGTACAGAAATTGCGGTTTTGCAATATAATTGTGTTGAAAAGCTCCTAATCAATTATTTGAACTCCTAATTTTTTATTAAAACTTGTTTTGCGGTCCTTTTTGTAGAGGTTTCGGACGAGCGAGTCGAAATGGGTCTTTCAATGACCCGTTGGAATTTTAACTGAGTAAAAAGTACAAAAATTGAGGTTTTGCAATATAATTGTGTTTAAAAGCTTCTAATCAATTATTTGAACTCCTAATATTTGAATAAAAAATTTTGCGGTCCTTTTTGTAGAGGTTTCGGACGAGCAGGTCTAAATGGGCCTTTCATTGGACCCGTTGGAATTTTAACTGAGTAAAAAGTACAGAAATTGAGGTTTTGCAATATAATTGTGTTGAAAAGCTCCTAATCAATTATTTGAACTCCTAATATTTGATTAAAACTAGTTTTGCAGTCCTTTTTGTAAAGGTTTCAGACAAGAGGGTCGAAATGGGCCTTTCAATGGACCCGTTAGAATTTTAACTGAGTAAAAAGTACAGAAATTGCGATTTTGCAATATAATTGTGTTGAAAAGCTCCTAATGAATTATTTGAACTCCTAATATTTAATTAAAACTTGTTTTGCAGTCCTTTTTGTAGAGGTTTCGGACGAGCGGGTCGAAATGGGCCTTTCAATGGACTCGTTGGAATTTTAACTGAGTAAAAAGTACAGAAATTGAGGTTTTGCAATATAATTGTGTTGAAAAGCTCCTAATCAATTACATGAACTCCTAAAGGTTGATTAAAACTTGTTTTGCATTTCTTTTTGTAAAGGTTTCGGACGAGCGGATCGAAATGGGCCTTTCTATGGACACGTTGGAATTTTAAATGAGTAAAAAGTACAGAAATTGAGGTTTTGCAATATAATTGTGTTGAAAAGCTCCTAATCAATTACATGAACTCCTAAAATTTGAATAAAATTAGTTTTGCAGACCTTTTTGTAGAGGTTTTAGACGAGCGGGTTGAATTGGGCCTTTCAATGGACCTGTTGGAATTTTAACTGAGTAAAAAGTACAGAAATTAAGGTTTTGCAGTATAATTGTGTTGAAAAGCTCCTAATGAATTGTTTGAACTCCTAATATTTGATTAAAACTTGTTTTGCAGTCCTTTTTGTAGAGGTTTCGGACTAGCGGATCGAATTGGGCCTTTCAATGGACCCGTTGGAATTTTAACTGAGCAAAAAGTACAGAAATTGAGGTTTTGCAATATAATTGTGTTGAAAAGCTCCTAATCAATTACATGAACTCCTAAAATTTGATTAAAACTTGTTTTGCATTCCTTTTTGTAGAGGTTTCGGACGAGCGGATCGAAATGGGCCTTTCTATGGACACGTTGGAATTTTAAATGAGTAAAAAGTACAGAAATTGAGGTTTTGCAATATAATTGTGTTGAAAAGCTCCTAATCAATTACATGAACTCCTAAAATTTGATTAAAACTTGTTTTGTAGTCCTTTTTGTAGAGGTTTCGGACGAGCGGGTTGAAATGGGCCTTTCAATGGACCCGTTGGAATTTTAACTGAGTAAAAAGTACAGAAATATAGGTTTTGCAATATAATTGTGTTGAAAAGCTCCTAATCAATTATTTGAACTCCTAATATTTGATTAAAACTTGTTTTGCAGTCCTTTTTGTAGAGGTTTCGGACGAGCGGGTCGAAATGGGCATTTCAATGGACCCGTTGGAATTTTAACTGAGTAAAAAGTACAGAAATTGCGGTTTTGCAATATAATTGTGTTGAAAAGCTCCTAATCAATTACATTAATTCCAAAAGTTTGATTAAAAGTTGTTTTGCAGTCCTTTTTGTAGAGGTTTCAGACGAGCGGGTTGAAATGGGCCTTTCAATGGACCCGTTGGAATTTTAACTGAGTAAAAAGTACAGAAATTGCGGTTTTGCATTATAATTGTGTTGAAAAGCTCCTAATCAATTACATGAATTCCTAAAATTTGATTAAAACTTGTTTTGCGGTCCTTTTTGTAGACGTTTCGAACGAGCGGGTCGAAATGGGCCTTTCAATGGACCCGTTGGAATTTTAACTGAGTAGAAAGTACAAAAATTGAGGTTTTGCAATATACTTGTGTTGAAAAGCTCTTAATCAATTATATGAACTCCTAAGATTTGATTAAAACTTGTTTTGCAGTCCTTTTTGTAGAGGTTTCAGACGAGCGGGTCGAAATGGGCCATTCAATGGACCCATTGGAATTTTGAATGAGTAAAAAGTACAGAAATTGAGGTTTTGCAATATAATTGTGTTGAAAAGCTCCTAATCAATTACATGAACTCCTAAAATTTGATTAAAACTTGTTTTGCATTCCTTTTTGTAGAGGTTTCGGACGAGCGGATCGAAATGGGCCTTTCTATGGACACGTTGGAATTTTAAATGAGTAAAAAGTACAGAAATTGAGGTTTTGCAATATAATTGTGTTGAAAAGCTCCTAATCAATTACATGAACTCCTAAAATTTGATTAAAACTTGCTTTGCAATCCTTTTTGTAGAGGTTTCGGACGAGCGGGTTGAAATGGGCCTTTCAATGGACCCGTTGGAATTTTAACTGAGTAAAAAGTACAAAAATATAGGTTTTGCAATATATTTGTGTTGAAAAGCTCCTAATCAATTATTTGAACTCCTAATATTTGATTAAAACTTGTTTTGCAGTCCTTTTTGTAGAGGTTTCGGACGAGCGGGTCGAAATGGGCATTTCAATGGACCCGTTGGAATTTTAACTGAGTAAAAAGTACAGAAATTGCGGTTTTGCAATATAATTGTGTTGAAAAGCTCCTAAAGAATTATTTGAACTCCTAATATTTGATTAAAACTTGTTTTGCAGTCATTTTTGTAGAGGTTTCGGACGAGCGGGTCGAAATGGGCCTTTCAATGACCCGTTGGAATTTTAACTGAGTAAAAAGTACAGAAATTGAGGTTTTGCAATATAATTGTGTTCAAAAGCTCCTAATCAATTATTTGAACTCCTAATATTTGAATAAAACATTTTTGCGGTCCTTTTTGTAGAGGTTTCGGACGAGCAGGCCTAAATGGGCCTTTCAATGGACCCGTTGGATTTTTAACTGAGTAAAAAGTATAGAAATTAAGGTTTTGCAATATAATTGTGTTGAAAAGCTCCTAATCAATTACATGAACTCCTAAAATTTGATTAAAACTAGTTTTGCATACCTTTTTTGTAGAGGTTTTAGACGAGCGGGTTGAAATGGGCCTTTCAATGGACCTGTTGGAATTTTAACTGAGTAAAAAGTACAGAAATTGAGGTTTTGCAATATAATTGTGTTGAAAAGCTCCTAATGAATTATTTGAACTCCTAATATTTGATTAAAACTTGTTTTGCAGTCATTTTTGTAGAGGTTTCGGACGAGCGGGTCGAAATGGGCCTTTCAATGGACCCGTTGGAATTTTAACTGAGTAAAAAGTACAGAAATTGCGGTTTTGCAATATAATTGTGTTGAAAAGCTCCTAATCAATTACATGAATTCCTAAGGTTTGATTAAAACTTGTTTTGCAGTTCTTTTTGTAGAGGTTTCAGACGAGCGGGTCGAAATGAGCCTTTAAATGGACCCATTGGAATTTTAACTGAGTAAAAAGTACAGAAATTGCGGTTTTGCAATATAATTGTGTTGAAAAGCTCCTAATCAATTACATGAATTCCTAAAGTTTGATTAAAACTTGTTTTGCAGTCCTTTTTTTAGAGGTGTCAGACGAGAGGGTCGAAATGGGCCTTTCAATGGACCCGTTGGAATTTTAACTGAGTAAAAAGTACAGAAATTGAGGTTTTGCAATATAATTGTGTTGAAAAGCTCCTAATCAATTACATGAACTCCTAAAATTTGATTAAAACTTGTTTTGCACTCCTTTTTGTAGAGGTTTCGGACGAGCGGGTCGAAATGGGCCTTTCAATGGACCCATTGTAATTTTAACTGAGTAAAAAGTACAGAAATTGCGGTTTTGCAATATAATTGTGTTGAAAAGCTCCTAATCAATTATTTGAACTCCTAATTTTTTATTAAAACTTGTTTTGCGGTCCTTTTTGTAGAGGTTTCGGACGAGCGAGTCGAAATGGGTCTTTCAATGACCCGTTGGAATTTTAACTGAGTAAAAAGTACAAAAATTGAGGTTTTGCAATATAATTGTGTTTAAAAGCTTCTAATCAATTATTTGAACTCCTAATATTTGAATAAAAAATTTTGCGGTCCTTTTTGTAGAGGTTTCGGACGAGCAGGTCTAAATGGGCCTTTCATTGGACCCGTTGGAATTTTAACTGAGTAAAAAGTACAGAAATTGAGGTTTTGCAATATAATTGTGTTGAAAAGCTCCTAATCAATTATTTGAACTCCTAATATTTGATTAAAACTAGTTTTGCATTCCTTTTTGTAAAGGTTTCAGACAAGAGGGTCGAAATGGGCCTTTCAATGGACCCGTTGGAATTTTAACTGAGTAAAAAGTACAGAAATTGCGATTTTGCAATATAATTGTGTTGAAAAGCTCCTAATGAATTATTTGAACTCCTAATATTTAATTAAAACTTGTTTTGCAGTCCTTTTTGTAGAGGTTTCGGACGAGCGGGTCGAAATGGGCCTTTCAATGGACTCGTTGGAATTTTAACTGAGTAAAAAGTACAGAAATTGAGGTTTTGCAATATAATTGTGTTGAAAAGCTCCTAATCAATTACATGAACTCCTAAAGGTTGATTAAAACTTGTTTTGCATTTCTTTTTGTAAAGGTTTCGGACGAGCGGATCGAAATGGGCCTTTCTATGGACACGTTGGAATTTTAAATGAGTAAAAAGTACAGAAATTGAGGTTTTGCAATATAATTGTGTTGAAAAGCTCCTAATCAATTACATGAACTCCTAAAATTTGATTAAAATTAGTTTTGCAGACCTTTTTGTAGAGGTTTTAGACGAGCGGGTTGAATTGGGCCTTTCAATGGACCTGTTGGAATTTTAACTGAGTAAAAAGTACAGAAATTAAGGTTTTGCAGTATAATTGTGTTGAAAAGCTCCTAATGAATTGTTTGAACTCCTAATATTTGATTAAAACTTGTTTTGCAGTCCTTTTTGTAGAGGTTTCGGACTAGCGGATCGAATTGGGCCTTTCAATGGACCCGTTGGAATTTTAACTGAGCAAAAAGTACAGAAATTGAGGTTTTGCAATATAATTGTGTTGAAAAGCTCCTAATCAATTACATGAACTCCTAAAATTTGATTAAAACTTGTTTTGCATTCCTTTTTGTAGAGGTTTCGGACGAGCGGATCGAAATGGGCCTTTCTATGGACACGTTGGAATTTTAACTGAGTAAAAAGTACAGAAATTGAGGTTTTGCAATATAATTGTGTTGAAAATCTCCTAATCAATTACATGAACTCCTAAAATTTGATTAAAACTTGTTTTGTAGTCCTTTTTGTAGAGGTTTCGGACGAGCGGGTTGAAATGGGCCTTTCAATGGACCCGTTGGAATTTTAACTGAGTAAAAAGTACAGAAATATAGGTTTTGCAATATAATTGTGTTGAAAAGCTCCTAATCAATTATTTGAACTCCTAATATTTGATTAAAACTTGTTTTGCAGTCCTTTTTGTAGAGGTTTCGGACGAGCGGGTCGAAATGGGCATTTCAATGGACCCGTTGGAATTTTAACTGAGTAAAAAGTACAGAAATTGCGGTTTTGCAATATAATTGTGTTGAAAAGCTCCTAATCAATTACATGAATTCCAAAAGTTTGATTAAAAGTTGTTTTGCAGTCCTTTTTGTAGAGGTTTCAGACGAGCGGGTTGAAATGGGCCTTTCAATGGACCCGTTGGAATTTTAACTGAGTAAAAAGTACAGAAATTGCGGTTTTGCATTATAATTGTGTTGAAAAGCTCCTAATCAATTACATGAATTCCTAAAATTTGATTAAAACTTGTTTTGCGGTCCTTTTTGTAGACGTTTCGAACGAGCGGGTCGAAATGGGCCTTTCAATGGACCCGTTGGAATTTTAACTGAGTAGAAAGTACAAAAATTGAGGTTTTGAAATATACTTGTGTTGAAAAGCTCATAATCAATTATATGAACTCCTAAGATTTGATTAAAACTTGTTTTGCAGTCCTTTTTGTAGAGGTTTCAGACGAGCGGGTCGAAATGGGCCATTCAATGGACCCATTGGAATTTTGAATGAGTAAAAAGTACAGAAATTGAGGTTTTGCAATATAATTGTGTTGAAAAGCTCCTAATCAATTACATGAACTCCTAAAATTTGATTAAAACTTGTTTTGCATTCCTTTTTGTAGAGGTTTCGGACGAGCGGATCGAAATGGGCCTTGCTATGGACACGTTGGAATTTTAAATGAGTAAAAAGTACAGAAATTGAGGTTTTGCAATATAATTGTGTTGAAAAGCTCCTAATCAATTACATGAACTCCTAAAATTTGATTAAAACTTGCTTTGCAATCCTTTTTGTAGAGGTTTCGGACGAGCGGGTTGAAATGGGCCTTTCAATGGACCCGTTGGAATTTTAACTGAGTAAAAAGTACAAAAATATAGGTTTTGCAATATATTTGTGTTGAAAAGCTCCTAATCAATTATTTGAACTCCTAATATTTGATTAAAACTTGTTTTGCAGTCCTTTTTGTAGAGGTTTCGGACGAGCGGGTCGAAATGGGCCTTTCAATGGACTCGTTGGAATTTTAACTGAGTAAAAAGTACAGAAATTGCGGTTTTGCAACATAATTGTGTTGAAAAGCTCCTAATCAATTACATGAATTCCTAAAGTTTGATTAGAACTTGTTTTGCTGTCCTTTTTGTAGAGGTTTCAAACGAGCGGGTCGAAATGGGCCTTTCAATGGACCCGCCTGAATTTTAACTGAGTAAAAAGTACAGAAATTGAGGTTTTGCAATATAATTGTGATGAAAAGCTCCTAATCAATTACATGAACTCCTAGAATTTGATTAAAACTTGTTTTGCACTCCTTTTTGTATAGGTTTCGGACGAGCGGGTCAAAATGGGCCTTTCAATGCACCCGTTGGAATTTTAACTGGGTAAAAAGTACAGAAATTGCGGTTTTGCAATATAATTGTGTTGAAAAGCTCCTAATCAATTACATGAATTCCTAAAGTTTGATTAAAACTTGTTTTGCAGTCCTTCCGTTGGAATTCTAACTGAGTAAAAAGTACATAAATTGAGGTTTTGCAATATACTTGTGTTGAAAAGCTCCTAATCAATTACATGAACTCCTAAAATTTTATTAAAACTTGTTTTGCAGTCCTTTTTGTAGAGGTTTCGGACGAGCGGGTCGAAATGGGCCTTTCAATGGACCCGTTGGAATTTTAACTGAGTAAAAAGTACAGAAATTGAGGTTTTGCAATATAATTGTGTTGAGAAGCTCCTAATCAATTTCATGAACTCCTAAAATTTGAATAAAACTTGTTTTGCATTCCTTTTTGTAGAAGAGTCGGACGAGCGGGTCGAAATGGGCCTTTCTATGGACCCGTTGGAATTTTAAATGAGTAAAAAGTACAGAAATTGAGGTTTTACTATATAATTGTGTTGAAAAGCTCATAATCAATTACATGAACTCCTAAAGTTTGATTAAAACTTGTTTTGCATTCCTTTTTGTAGAGGTTTCGGACGAGCGGGTTGAAATGGGCCTTTCAATGGACCCGTTGGAATTTTAACTGAGTAAAAACTACAGAAATTGCAGTTTTGCAATATAATTGTGTTGAAAAGCTCCTAATCAATTACATGAATTCCTAAAGTTTGATTAAAACTTGTTTTGCAGTCCTTTTTGTAGAGGTTTCAGACGAGCGGGTCGAAATGGGACTTTCAATGGACCCGTTGGAATTCTAACTGAGTAAAAAGTACATAAATTGAGGTTTTGCAATATACTTGTGTTGAAAAGCTCCTAATCAATTACATGAACTCCTAAAATTTGATTAAAACTTGTTTTTGCAGTCCTTTTTGTAGAGGTTTCGGACGAGCGGGTCGAAATGGGCCTTTCAATGGACCCGTTTGAATTTTAACTGAGTAAAAAGTACAGAAATTGAGGTTTTGCAATATACTTGTGTTGAAAAGCTCCTAATCAATTACATGAACTCCTAAAATTTGATTAAAACTTGTTTTGCAGTCCATTTTGTAGAGGTTTCGGACGAGCGGGTCGAAATGGGCCTTTCAATGGACCCATTGGAATTTTAACTGAGTAAAAAGTACGGAAATTGAGGTTTTGCAATATACTTGTGTTGAAAAGCTCCTAATCAATTACATGAACTCCTAAAATTTGATTAAAACTTGTTTTGCATTCCTTTTTGTAGAGGTTTCGGACGAGCGGGTCGAAATGGGCCTTTCAATGGACCCGTTGGAATTTTAACTGAGTAAAAAGTACAGAAATTGAGGTTTTGCAATATAATTGTGTTGAGAAGCTCCTAATCAATTTCATGAACTCCTAAAATTTGAATAAATCTTGTTTTGCATTCCTTTTTGTAGAGGTTTCGGACGAGCGGGTCGAAATGGGCCTTTCTATGGACCCGTTGGAATTTTAAATGAGTAAAAAGTACAGAAATTGAAGTTTTGCAATATAATTAAGTTGAAAAGCTCCTAATCAATTATTTGAACTCCTAATATTTGAATAAAACATTTTGCGGTCCTTTTTGTAGAGGTTTCGGACGAGCTGGTCTAAATGGGCCTTTCAATGGACCCGTTGGAATTTTAACTGAGTAAAAAGTACAGAAATTGAGGTTTTGCAATATAATTGTGTTGAAAAGCTCCTAATCAATTATTTGAACTCCTAATATTTGATTAAAACTAGTTTTGCAGTCCTTTTTGTAGAGGTTTCGGACGAGCGGGTTGAAATGGGCCTTTCAATGGACCCGTTGGAATTTTAAGTGAGTAAAAAGTATAGAAATTGAGGTTTTGCAATATAATTGTGTTGAAAAGCTCCTAATCAATTACATGAACTCCTAATATTTGAATAAAACATTTTTGCGGTCCTTTTTGTAGAGGTTTCGGACGAGCAGGTCGAAATGGGCCTTTCAATGGACCCGTTGGAATTTTAACTGAGTAAAAAGTACAGAAATTGCGGTTTTGCAATATAATTGTGTTGTAAAGCTCCTAATCAATTACATGAATTCCTAAAGTTTGATTAAAACTTGTTTTGCAGTCCTTCCGTTGGAATTCTAACTGAGTAAAAAGTACATAAATTGAGGTTTTGCAATATACTTGTGTTGAAAAGCTCCTAATCAATTACATGAACTCCTAAAATTTTATTAAAACTTGTTTTGCAGTCCTTTTTGTAGAGGTTTCGGACGAGCGGGTCGAAATGGGCCTTTCAATGGACCCGTTGGAATTTTAACTGAGTAAAAAGTACAGAAATTGAGGTTTTGCAATATAATTGTGTTGAGAAGCTCCTAATCAATTTCATGAACTCCTAAAATTTGAATAAAACTTGTTTTGCATTCCTTTTTGTAGAATTTTCGGACGAGCGGGTCGAAATGGGCCTTTCTATGGACTCGTTGGAATTTTAAATGAGTAAAAAGTATAGAGATTGAAGTTTTGCAATATAATCATGTTGAAAAGCTCCTAATCAATTATTTGAACTCCTAATATTTGAATAAAACATTTTGCGGTCCTTTTTGTAGAGGTTTCGGACGAGCTGGTTTAAATGGGCCTTTCAATGGACCCGTTGGAATTTTAACTGAGTAAAAAGTACAGAAATTGAGGTTTTGCAATATAATTGTGTTGAAAAGCTCCTAATCACTTACATGAATTCCTAAAGTTTGATTAAAACTTGTTTTGCAGTCCTTTTTGTAGAGGTTTCAGACGAGCGGGTCGAAATGGGCCTTTCAATGGACCCATTGGAATTTTAACTGAGTAAAAAGTACGGAAATTGAGGTTTTGCAATATACTTGTGTTGAAAAGCTCCTAATCAATTACATGAACTCCTAAAATTTGATTAAAACTTGTTTTGCAATCCTTTTTGTAGAGGTTTCAGACGAGCGGGTCGAAATGGGCCTTTCAATGGACCCGTTGGATTTTTAACTGAGTAAAAAGTACAGAAATTGAGGTTTTGCAATATAATTGTGTTGAGAAGCTCCTAATCAATTTCATGAACTCCTAAAATTTGAATAAATCTTGTTTTGCATTCCTTTTTGTAGAGGTTTCGTACGAGCGGGTCGAAATGGGCCTTTCTATGGACCCGTTGGAATTGTAAATGAGTAAAAAGTACAGAAATTGAAGTTTTGCAATATAATTATGTTGAAAAGCTCCTAATCAATTATTTGAACTCCTAATATTTGAATAAAACATTTTGCGGTCCTTTTTGTAGAGGTTTCGGACGAGCTGGTCTAAATGGGCCTTACAATGGACCCGTTGGAATTTTAACTGAGTAAAAAGTACAGAAATTGCGGTTTTGCAATATAATTGTGTTGAAAAGCTCCTAATCAATTACATGAATTCCTAAAGTTTGATTAAAACTTGTTTTGCAGTCCTTCCGTTGGAATTCTAACTGAGTAAAAAGTACATAAATTAAGGTTTTGCAATATATTTGTGTTGAAAAGCTCCTAATCAATTACATGAACTCCTAAAATTTTATTAAAACTTGTTTTGCAGTCCTTTTTGTAGAGGTTTCGGACGAGCGGGTCGAAATGGGCCTTTCAATGGACCCGTTGGAATTTTAACTGAGTAAAAAGTACAGAAATTGAGGTTTTGCAATATAATTGTGTTGAGAAGCTCCTAATCAATTTCATGAACTTCTAAAATTTGAATAAAACTTGTTTTGCATTCCTTTTTGTAGAAGTTTCGGACGAGCGGGTCGAAATGGGCCTTTCTATGGACCCGTTGGAATTTTAAATGAGTAAAAAGTACAGAAATTGAGGTTTTACTATATAATTGTGTTGAAAAGCTCCTAATCAATTACATGAACTCCTAAAGTTTGATTAAAACTTGGTTTGCATTCCTTTTTGTAGAGGTTTCGGACGAGCGGGTTGAAATGGGCCTTTCAATGGACCCGTTGGAATTTTAACTGAGTAAAAACTACAGAAATTGCAGTTTTGCAATATAATTGTGTTGAAAAGCTCCTAATCAATTACATGAACTCCTAAAATTTGAATAAAACTTGTTTTGCATTCCTTTTTGTAGAAGTTTCGGACGAGCGGGTCGAAATGGGCCTTTCTATGGACCCGTTGGAATTTTAAATGAGTTAAAAGTACAGAAATTGAAGTTTTGCAATATAATTATGTTGAAAAGCTTATAATCAATTATTTGAACTCCTAATATTTGAATAAAACATTTTGCGGTCCTTTTTGTAGAGGTTTCGGACGAGCTGGTCTAAATGGGCCTTTCAATGGACCCGTTTGAATTTTAACTGAGTAAAAAGTACAGAAATTGAGGTTTTGCAATATAATTGTGTTGAAAAGCTCCTAATCAATTATTTGAACTCCTAATATTTGATTAAAACTAGTTTTGCAGTCCTTTTTGTAGAGGTTTTGGACGAGCGGGTTGAAATGGGTCTTTCAATGGACCCGTTGGAATTTTAAGTGAGTAAAAAGTATAGAAATTGAGGTTTTGCAATATAACTGTGTTGAAAAGCTCCTAATCAATTACATGAACTCCTAATATTTGAATAAAACATTTTTGCGGTCCTTTTTGTAGAGGTTTCGGACGAGCAGGTCGAAATGGGCCTTTCAATGGACCCGTTGGAATTTTAACTGAGTAAAAAGTACAGAAATTGCGTTTTTGCAATATAATTGTGTTGAAAAGCTCCTAATAAATTATTTGAACTCATAATATTTGATTAAAACTTGTTTTTCGGTCCTTTTTGTAGAGGTTTCGGACGAGCAGGTCTAAATGGGCCTTTTAATAGACCCGTTGGAATTTTTTTTGAAGAAAAGGCCTCATTAAAAACCCCTACTACTGTCCTTCAAGCAAAGCTAGAGGACCCTAAAAAGGGGAAAAGAGTGCCCATATATTATTAATCAATGAAGATTTGTTACAAGATGTTGAATACAATGTGGGATATCCGATTCAAATGATGTAGAGGTCATAGAATTCAGAGAAAAGGTAGCCAAAGTATGGGCTATAATATTTGCCTCACGGCGTACAAAAGAAATAGAAATAAAGTCATAGTCGTGAAAAGTAGCTTGTATCTGAAGAATAGTTGGTCCCATAGTAGAGAGGTTCTGAGCAGGTTTGTTGATCCTATTCGCGAGAGAAGCGCAGTCAGTTTCGATCAAGATTCGATTCCATCCTTGAGATCGGGCAAAGGTGAGACCAGCTAGGATGCTTTCTCCTTCACTGGTGATAGTGTCCTGATAGCTTCCAAGAGGGAAAGCAAGACCACCCACGACTGCTCCTGCAGAATCACGAGCAACAACGCCGACGACTGCTGCTCGAATTGATGGGTTAAAGGCTCCGTCCACATTTATTTTGATATGATTAGGTGTACGGGAGGGATTAAAGAATGTAGATGGAGCTGGGTCAATCGAGTGTAAAGATTTACAGAATTCGTCATGTAAGCTAATTGAATTGACAGCAATTAGCCATGGAGGTTGTAGATGGTGGTTGTGAATCCAGTCATTTCGTCTGTTCCAAATATTCCATAAAACAGTAAGGAAGAGACCAAATTTGTCAGAGGAAATTGTAGATGCTGCTTCCTCTAACCACTGCAAGGGCGTAGGAGCTAAACTCTTATAGAGGGAGATAGGGATACCACCAATTTGGAGGGCTTCAAATGCCCCAGGGCAGTCACGAAGCGCATGAAGAATCGATTCCGAGTGGCTACCACAGATAGAGCAAGGCCCCAAACTAGGGGAAAAGGTTTGCATTTTAGATCCAACTGGTAGAGCATCAGAAGCCATACGCCAGCCAAAAGTTTTAACTTTGGGTAAAGCTTTGATTTTGGATAAAAACTTCCAAAAGCGAGTAGGTGGCAAAGGTTGGGTTATTGAACGTTGTAAGAAAATATATCCAGAACAGACTGTGTAGATACCCGAGTCGTTGGGAGACCAAAGTATTGAGTCCCGTTGATCATTTATGATGGGAATACAGAGAATGGCATCGGCATCAATTGGAGTGAAATAATTGTTTATCTTAGTCGTATCCCAGGCGGTTTGGTTACGTATCATAAAATCACGACATCGCATGTGAAATTCTTCGAAGATTTCGTAATCCCCAGTAAGTTCAATCGGGGAAGACCCTCCCCATATATCTTTGTGTATTCTAATATTACTGTTTATACCAGGGCGGTGAAGAAAGCCGGGGAAAAGACGCTGAAGAGCGTTATATATACCTTGCCAGGCGAAGGAGCCCCTGTTGGGTTTTGGTGCATCTAGAATGTTGCCTGAAGGAAAGTATTTAGACCGGTATATTTGTCCTAATAAGGAATCTGGTTCACAGATGAGTTTCCAAATTTGCTTGCCCAAGAGAGCAATGTTAAAGTCATGTAAATCTTTAAAACCCATGCCGCCAGCAGATTTAGGTAAGCATATACGATTCCAAGGTAACATATGCCAACATTTTTTGTTGGATTTACCTGTCCACCAGTATTGACGGATTGATGTAGTCATGTCGTCGATGATATTTTGTGGTAGAAGATAGCAAGACATAACATATTGTGGGAGAGATTGTAAGACAGCTTTGATGAAAATCTCCCGGCCACTAAAGGATAGTAGATGTTTGTCCCAGCTAGAGAGTCGATCATGTACTTTATCGCGTACAAAACCTAGTGATTCAGTTTTATTTTTCCCTATTAGCAGCGGGATGCCTAGGTATACTCCTGGGTTAGTAACCTCGCGTACTTGTAAAAGGCTGTTAATTGCATTTCTTGTTGCAGAAGGTGTACGTGGGTTATAGAAAATTGTTGACTTCTCAAAATTGACTGCTTGACCGGATGCATTAGCATACGTTTGAAGAGCATTTTTCAAGAGGGATGCTTCAGACCGATTAGTATTTATAAATACCATACAATCATCAGCAAAAAGAAGGTGGTTGACTTTGGGCCCATGCTTACTTGCGCCTAGTCCTGGAAGTATTTTAGTTTGTTGAGCAGCAGCTAAGTAAGCCGAGAGGCCTTGAGTACAGAAGAGAAAGAGGAAAGGGGATAGAGGATCCCCCTGGCGAATACCACGTTGTGGTTGAAAGGTGGGTGAAAACGAATTATTAATTTTAACTGAAAAAGAGACTGTAGTAATACAACGCATTATAAGCTCGATCCATTCAGATGCAAAGCCCATACGTTCCATTACATTTGCGAGAAAAGACCATTCTACTCTATCGAAAGCTTTTTCCATGTCTAGCTTGAGAGCGGCTCCTTGAGAGGATTTAGTAGCTCCTGAGTTAACATTGTGAATAATTTCATGAGCAACAAGGATGTTGTCAGATATGTTGCGTCCCTGGACAAAGGCTGCTTGATTAGGGCTAATGCATAGAGGTATAGCCTGTTTCATTCGGTTGACTATTGTTTTGGCAACTATTTTATAAAGTACAGTGCAGAGGCTAATTGGTCTAAGTTGTTTCATGGAAGTTGGGTTCTGTACTTTGGGTATTAGTACTAATATAGTTTTGTTTACTGAGGCCATATTGGCATTGCCATTTAAAAGGTTAATACAAAGGTTAATAATATCGTCTCCCACTGTATTCCAGTGTTGTCTAAAAAAGCCACTAGGTAGACCATCGGAGCCAAGGGCTTTCCTAGGGTCAATATCTTTAAAAGCGTGAAGAATTTCCTCTCTAGTGAACTCCTTTAGTAGGTTTTCATTCATTGAAGAGTTGATGGAAGGGTGAATCTTGTCAAGAATGGTGTTCGAAATTTGGGGGTTAGATGCTGTGAACAATTTTTGGAAATAATCAGAAGCGATATTCATAATGTCCGATTCAGAAGTGCGCCAATTGGAATTGGCATCATAAAGGCCCGTGATTGAGTTTTTCTTGTTCCTATTGGAAGCTCGGGCATGGAAGAACTTGGTGTTTTTGTCCCCTTGGGAGAGCCAGAGAGTTCGGGATCTTTGAGCCCAATAAACTTCTTGTTCTGTTAAAAGTTTATTTAATTCAGTTCTATAATTTAAGTAAACTTGTTCATTTGTAGCTGTTAAGGGACGGTATAGTAATTTATTTATTTTTTTGGTAAGGAATTTAATTCTTCCGGTTGATTTAAAGCGTTGTTGATTTTGCCATTCTTCTAGGTAAGTACCTACCGCTTCAATTTTGTTTAAGGCTATTCCGGGAGTGTCTTCCCATGCTCTTTTGATTGTTTGTATATTATCTATATTATTAGCCCAGCAGCTTTCGAATCTGAAGTTTTTGGGAGGTTGTATTTTGGGTGAAGTAGTCGAAGTATCTAATTCGAGTAAAAGGAAACAATGGTTAGATTTAGCGACATATTCTGTGGTGATTCGATGAGAGGGGTAGAGATCTTGCCATGCGGAATTAGCGATAAATCGATCTAGTCTTTCATGTATTACCGGGGTTGAGGGTCCCACTTTTGTCCATGTGAACCAACCCGAAGTTGGCTTGCAATCAAATAGGTTGTTTCGAGATAAACAATTACGAAAGTTTTTAATTTGGGATCTAGCTCTACGGGTGCCCCCTTGTTTTTCCGAATCCGTTAAGATTTCATTGAAATCACCGCCGAGAAGCCAAGGATTATCTTTAGTAGAAGGGTATAAAGAATCAATTAGCTCCTATGTTTTATATTTTTGGCTTGTTTCCGGAAAACCGTGCATACCAGTGAAAAACATTGTGGAGTTATTCTTTATAATTTGAATATGAATGTAACGCAACGAATAGGAAATTAAACTTATATTAATGTTGTAACGCCCCGGTTTTGGGATTAGGAGTTTTGGGCGTTGACCGGTTGGTCAAAGTGCTGTTCGAATCTAAAGAGGTTAAATTAGGAAAGCCTAGTTCGGGTTGCATTAAAAATATGGAAAAATGTTCTAAAATCATCTTTTAATATAATTAAGTGAACTGTGAAATCAATTTTGGAAAATGAGTTTTGGAAGTGTGACATTTTGGCTAGTGACCAAAATGTAATTTTCGCAAGTTTGGTGGCTATTTTGTAAAGGGTTGAAACTTTGAATCTTTAAGGAGCTATTAATCCAAAAGTGGTTTCTCCAGATTTTTCTAAGATATTTTGAGTTATAATTCTGATTTTAAAGTATATCAAAAAGGAGGGAAAAGCCATTTGGCTAATTTCATAACTAACTTCTCAATTTTCTTTCTCTCATTTTCTCTCAACCCAAACACTCCATTTCCAGAGAATTGTTTCTGATTTTCTCACCTAAATCTCTCCTTTTAACTCTCATTTGATCCCTAATCAACATATCTTCAAAACCTCTTCAATTGCTACTTGATTCATCAAGGTTTTTCATTCCAAAAAGTGGAGAAACACAAGTTTGGAGGTAAGAACGTCCTTCTCCTCTAAACTATCAGTTCTTTACTGAAATTCCTAAGTTTTCAATCCTTAATTGATGTTTGATTAAAGGTTTTTAAGTGTTGAAATGGATCTTGGCTTATTATGCAAGATTTTGATGATTTTTGATGATTTTCGTTAGATCTGAGTAATCTGTGTTTTGAGAGGTGTTTTTGATGTTAAATGATCTTTAAAATGATGTGGAATTGAGTTTTGATTGATGCAATCCCGGATAGGTTGAGTTTCCTAAGTTTAGCTTGTGTTTCAAGGTAGTTTTTGAGGTGATCTTGGTGATCTGATGTTGCTGGAGGTATAAGGATGTTAATAGGTTGTTTTTAGATGTTATATGATGTTAATGGAAGTGAGGTTTTGCTGGTTTATGGCCGGGCTTTGTTTAGAAGTGGTTTGGATGTATTTTCGGTTGTGTTTGGTGGCCGAAAATGGAGGTTGGATGAAAGCAGTGAGTTTAGGTGCTTTCATTGAAGCAATTAATGCATGATGATGCATTAATCCTCTGCTTTGATGTGTTGAAACAGGGGAGGCATCTTTGGATCCAAGATTGGTTGATCCGGAAGCTTGATTTGGTGCTTTGGCTTAAAGCAAAGTGGAAATCGGTGAGTGCATTTGTGGAAATTGGATTTTCAGCTTTAAAACCAAGGTTTGAAGGTTTTGGGAGCTTAGTTTAAGTCTAAACAACTTTGCTAAGCTCAAGTGTAAGTTTTCGGATTTTCTCTCTAGTGGTGGCCATGACTTTGATGTGTTGCAAAATGATAATTTGCATGTTTTAATTACTGTTTTGAAAGCATGTTTTAGCATGGATTTTGCTGATGATGTAAGCCCTATGTTGAAGGTAACTCTAGGTAGGAGTACCTTGCTTTTATACATTGAAATAATGTGGTTTGATGCTTTGAAATGCATGATGAAAATGGCTTGGTTTAATGCTTTAAAACAGTGGATTGAATGATGAAAATGATGTATATTGGCAAGTGATGTTTTGAAAAGATTAAGGTCACTAAGGTGGTTAAAAGTCCTTGAGTGAGCCTTGTTACTTAAGATCATCAAGGTGGTTAAAAGTCCTTGGATGAGTCTTGTTGCGGACACTAAGGTGGTTAAAAGTCCTTAGGTGATCCTTCCATGGTGTTTAAAAGTCCATGGGGCCATGGTGTTTAAAAGTCCATGGGGCCAAGGTGTTTAAAAGTCCTTGGGGCCAAGGTGTTTAAAAGTCCTTCGGGTGATTCAAGCAATGGACACAAAGGTGGTTAAAAGTCCTTGTGTGGTCCTAATTCATGGTGTTTAAAAGTCCATGGCCAAGGTGTTTAAAAGTCCTTGGGGCCAAGGTGTTTAAAAGTCCTTGGGGCCAAGGTGTTTAAAAGTCCTTGGGAAAGTTGTTGAACTTGTTTTATGAAATGGAATTTGTCACTTGAGCCAATATGACATGTTAAGTATATTATGAAGCATGAGATGCTTGTTTTAATGTTTATGTTGAAGCATGAGATTGCTTGTTTTAAGTATGCTTTTGAGCATGTGCAAAGGTTGATTTTAAGCATGTTTTTAAATGGTTTTAATTGCATTATTGAATGGTTTTTAAAGAGCATGCCTCACTAAGCTTTTGCTTACGCTCTCTACGTTTTCTTAATTCAATAATGCAGAGCATTAGAGTACCTTGAGGGGCAGCAAGAAAGGGCAATCAATCAAGTTCAAGTAAAGCTCAATGTATGGAAGGTTTTTGTTAAACATTTAGCTTTTGGGTGTTTTGGCAATGGGGGACCAATGTGTATGTTTTGGGAGGTGTTTGAGACTCCCTAAGTATGTTGAATGTTGTTTTGAATGCTGGTTTTTGGATTGGATCATTGCATGATTGTTTTGGAAGTTCGGTGTTTTGAATAGCTAGCTTGTGTAGGAAGCATGTCTATTGAATTGGGGCTTTTTGCATATGATGTTAGATTGTTGTTGTGATGATGCCTACAAGTCTTAAATATGTTTAATTGTATGCTGGTAAAGTTTGGTGACATTTGGAGCATGTTTGAATGATCAATTGCATGTTTTGGTATGCTTGATTGCTGCAATCTGTGCAGGCGTTTCGGAACAGTGTGCACCGTTTCGGAACGGGTGCCTTGCATGAACCCAGGCGTCCGAAACGGTATGCACCGTTTCGAAACGGTTTGGTCTCTGCCAAGGCCGTGTTTCGGAACGGGGTCGATCGGTTTCGGAACGGCCCGTGTTTCGGAACGGGGTCGATCGGTTTCGGAACGGCCGACCGTTAGGGGCTGACATTGGCAGTTATATGTTTTGAATTGTTTACGTTTTGGTCCTGAATCTTGTTTGTTCAATTGCATGAGCTTGGAAGGTCTTTTTGAGCTGAAATTTCACAGAGAAGCATGAAACCTGATTAATTTCAAGTTGGTAACTTTAATTTGGGTTAAGTCCTTTTAATTATCAGAAATTACAATTTGGTCCCTAAAGTTGTAATTTGTTCAATTGGGTCCCTGTTTGATCTCTGATGTTTGTGATCTTTGAGTATGATGTTTGTGTGATCGCAAATAGGACTAATGTGCATCTAGACAAGATTGAAAAGAAAAAAAAGGGTCGTTAATCAAGGTTGACTTTCGGGTTGACTTTGGTTTTCCCCGTGTGACTTTCTTAATTCGGGTCAACCGTCTAGGCCGGGTTAAGGGGGTTACATTTGGTGGTATCAGAGCTGAGTTCTCGAGTATTTGGGAATGAATGTATGCATGATTGAAGTATGTTTGGCTTGTATGCTTGTTGTTTGAAAGCATGTTCAGTGGCTTGTGATGTTGATGCAATTGAGATGTATGTTGTGATGTTGCATGTTGAGGGTACCCATTGCCAAACAAAAGCTAATGAAATGATGTGGATTTTGAATGAAATTGAGCTTGAATACTTGGATTGCTTACCTTGCTGGGCCTGACTTGTTTTATTTTGCATTGTGATTGCATGGTAAAAGTATGGCACCACGTAGAGAGTTAAGAGGTAGTGTGCGAGCTACGGCTCCCAATGAGAACGAGAATGAAGAGAATACGGGTAGTGCAGTGTTACCCCCTCCTCCGCCTGGTGGTGGTGCTGGAGGCGAGCGAGCTGAAGCTGTAGCTGGTGCTGGAGCTGCTGGACCAGAGGTTGGTCAGGGGCAAGCTATGCCTGATATGTCTATGCTGGTACAAGCTATTGCGGGTGCTTTTCGAGCAGCAGTAGCTGGAGCTCAAGGAGCTGGGCACCAGGGAGATGCTGGAGTCAGATTACCTTTGGAGCGTCTGCGCAGTCTTGGTGGGACTGAATTCAGGGGTATGTCGGCTGAGAGTTCGGAAGCTTGGCTAGAGAGTACCAAGCGTATCTTGGGTCAGATGAGCTGCACGGATGTGCAAAAGTTGGGCTGTGTTGTGTCTTTGCTGCAGGACGATGCATATATGTGGTGGACGACCACTATAGCTGGGATGGCTGAAGCTGATGTTTCTTGGACATTCTTTCAGAATGCGTTCAAGAGGAGATATCTTGGAGTGAGATATCTGGATGAGAAAAAGCGTGAATTCATGTCTCTTACCCAAGGGAGCATGAGTGTGGCTGAGTATGAAGTGCAGTTTGTGCGCCTCAGTCAGTATGCACCGGAGCTGATACCTGATGAGCGAGAGAGGTGCGAAAGGTTCCGTTATGGCTTGGTGACGGAAGTAAAGACCTACATGTTGGCTGCTGAGTACAATGATTTTGATGTGTTGGTTAGCCGATCCAAGGACATTGAGATGAACTTGGGTTTAGTTGCGAAAGGTGCTGGAGCAGGTTCTGGCAAGAGAGCTGCTGAGTTTAGTTCCGGAGGTGGACGGAACAAGAGGGGACGTGATCAGAAGTATCAGTCCTCAGCCAAGAGAGGTGGTGGTGCACCTGCTAGAGGTGGTTATGCTAGAGCTGATCCTAGTGCTTGCTGGATCTGCGGTTCTCGTGGTCACATGAAGCGTGACTGTCCTCGAGCTGTGAGGGAGGTGCAAGCTCCTGTTGCGGCAGTTGGGAATGGATGTTGGAACTATGGTTCTGTTGACCATCTGAGGCAAGATTGTCCGAGGTTGGCTGGTGGCCAAGAGCGTGCTCCTGTTGTTGCACCGTAGAGAGGTCGTGGGCGCGGCCGTGGTAATTTCCAGAGGAGAGAGGAAGGTGGTCGCGGAGTAGCTCATGTTGTGGCTATTCAGCCTGAGGGTGGAGGCCAAGCTAGGGTGTATGCTCAACGCGAGGGAAGGAATGATGCTGATGTGATTGCAGGTACCTTTACTTTGCAATCCTTGTCATTGCTTTCTTTGATTGATTCTGGATCTACGCATTCATACATTTTGCGTGAGCATGCTGAATTGCTTGGTTTGCCTGTTGAGTCTTTGGATGTTGGAGTTCGTGTCACTAGTTCTTTTGGTGAAACTGTTGTGACTCGAAAGCTTTATAGAAGGTGTCCCTTGGTTGTTCAAGAACATGTCTTTCATGTTGATCTTATGGAGTTGCCTTTTTATGGTTTTGATGTGATCCTTGGTATGGATTGGCTTGTTGAGCATCGTGCTGTTGTGGATTGTGAGAATAAGCGGGTTTCGCTTAAGCTTGCGGATGATTATGAAGTTGTTGTAGTTGGCGAGAATGTGAAGTTTCTTGCTAATGTGGTGTCTACCTTGGAGGCGAGTAGGATGCTGAGGCAAGGTTGCAAAGCTTATCTAGCTTTTGTGATGAATCCTAGCTCTAAGGAGTTGAGGGTGCAAGATATCAAGGTTGTGAAGGAGTTTCCTGGTGTTTTTCCTGAGGAGTTGCCTGGTTTACCTCCTAATCGCGAGGTGGAGTTTGGAATTGAGTTGTATGAGAATACAACTCCTGTGTCCATTTCTCCCTATAGAATGGCACCTAAGGAGCTGAAGGAGCTGAAGACGCAGTTGCAAGAGCTGCTTGATCGTGGTTTCATCCGGCCGAGTGTGTCGCCTTGGGGTGCTCCTGTCTTGTTTGTGAAGAAGAAAGATGGCACTATGAGGATGTGCATTGATTACCGTCAGCTGAACAAGTTGACTATCAAGAATCGGTATCCTTTGCCGAGGATTGATGATCTCTTTGATCAATTTCGGGGAGCTGCAGTGTTCTCTAAGATTGACTTGAGGTCAGGGTATTATCAGTTGAAGGTGAAGGATGTGGATGTGCCTAAGACAGCTTTCAGGACAAGGTATGGGCATTATGAGTTCCTTGTGATGCCGTTTGGTTTGACAAATGCTCCTGCTGCTTTCATGGACATGATGAATCGTGTTTTTCATGAATACCTGGACAAGTTCGTTGTGGTGTTCATTGATGATATCCTCGTGTACTCGCGTACTGAGGAGGAGCACGAAGAGCATTTGAGGGTTGTGCTGCAAGCCTTGTTGGAGAATCAGCTTTATGCTAAGCTGAGCAAGTGTGAGTTTTGGCTTAAGGAGGTGGTGTTTCTTGGGCATGTGGTCTCAGCTGAGGGGATTCGTGTTGATCCTCAGAAGATTGAAGCGGTGATGAATTGGAAAGTTCCTAAGTCTGTTCATGAGGTCCGTAGTTTCCTTGGTTTGGCGGGATACTAACGGAGGTTTGTGGATGGTTTTTCCAAGATTGCTGCTCCTTTGACGAAGTTGTTGCAAAAGGATGTTAAGTATGAGTGGACGGAAGCTAGGCAGCAGGCTTTTGAGAAGCTTAAGGCGGCTTTGACGCAAGCTCCTATCTTGATTCAGCCTGAATCAGGGAAATAGTTTGTGGTCTATAGTGATGCATCCTATGTTGGTTTGGGATGTGTGCTGATGCAAGAGGGTAAGGTTGTGGCTTATGCGTCGCGACAGTTGAAGGTGCATGAGCGCAACTATCCTACGCATGATATTGAGCTGGCTGCAGTGGTGTTTGCTCTGAAGATCTGGAGACATTATCTGTATGGTGAGAAGTGTAATGTGTACACGGATCATAAGAGTTTGAGGTATCTGATGTCTCAGAAGGAGTTGAATCTTAGGCAGCGGCGTTGGTTGGAGTTGCTCAAGGATTATGATCTGACGATTGAGTATCATCCTGGTAAAGCTAATGTTGTTGCTGATGCCTTGAGTAGGAAGGTAGCTGTTGAGCTGAGAGCTATGTTTGCTAGCTTGAGCATATCGCGAGATGGTGGTCTTGTTGCTGAGTTGCAAGTGAAACCATCTTTGGTTCAGTTGATCAAGGAAAAGCAGTTGTTGGATGATTCCTTGGTGTCTCATGTTCAGGATATCGCGGAGGGTAGACCTTCGGATTTCTGCTTTAATGAGGATGGTGTGTTGTGTTTTGGTAGTCGGATAGTAGTGCCTGCTGATGCTGAGTTGAGGCGTGCTATTCTGACTGAAGGTCATAGTAGTCCTTTTGCTATGCACCCTGGTAGTACTAAGATGTATCATGATCTTCGTGATGAGTACTATTGGGTGGGTTTGAAGAAGGATGTTGCGGAGTTTGTGAGCAAGTGTTTGGTGTGTCAGCGGGTTAAGGCTGAACATCAGGTTCCTTCTGGTTTGTTGCAACCGTTGAAAATCCCTGAATGGAAGTGGGAGAGGGTTACCATGGATTTTGTATCTGGTTTGCCTTTGTCTCCATCGAAGAAGAATTCTGTTTGGGTGATTGTGGATGGTTTGACGAAGTGTGCGCATTTCTTGCCTGTGCATACTACGTTTTCTTTGGATAAGCTGGCAGAGCTGTACATTGCTGAGATTGTGAGGCTGCATGGTGTGCCTAAGTCGATTGTGTCGGATAGGGATCCGAGGTTCACATCGCGTTTCTGGCAGTGTTTGCATCAAGCTCTGGGTACAGGGTTGCATTTCAGTACATCCTATCATCCTCAGTCGGATGGGCAGTCTGAGAGGGTTATCCAGATTTTGGAGGATATGTTGAGATGCTGCGTGATTGAGTTCCAAGGTTCTTGGGAGAAGCATCTGCCTTTGGTTGAGTTCGCTTATAACAATAGTTATCAGGCGAGTATACTGATGGCACCTTATGAGGCTCTATATGGGAGGAAGTGTAGGACTCCTCTTTGTTGGGCTGAAACTGGTCAAAAGTTGGTTTCGATGCCTGCTTTGTTGAAAGGGACCACCGAGAAGGTGAAGCTCATTTGTGAGAGGTTGAAGGCTGCCTCTGATCGGCAAAAGTCTTACGCGGATTTGAAGCGTAAGGAGATAGAGTATGCGGTGGGTGACTGTGTGTTCTTGAAGGTTTCGCCTTGGAAGAAGGTGATGAGGTTTGCCGGAAGGGTAAGTTGAGCCCTCGGTACATTGGACCATATGAGGTGGTTGAGCGTGTGGGTCCTGTTGCGTATCGGCTGAGGTTACCTCAGGAGTTGGAGAAGATTCATGATGTGTTTCATGTTTCTATGCTCCGGAAGTATAGATCTGATCCTTCGCATGTGATGCCTGTGGAGAAAGTGGTTTTGAATCCGGATTTGACCTATGATGAGGAACCGGTGAAGGTTCTGGATTCGGATTGCAAGGTTCTTCGTGGCAAGACCATTGAGTTGGTGAAGGTGCTGTGGAAGCATCGAGGTGTTGAGGAAGCCACGTGGGAGCGGAAGGAAGACATGCTGAAGCAGTTTCCTTATCTCTTTCCTTCAGGTAAATTTCGAGGACGAAATTTCTTAAGGGGGGGAGAGTTGTAACGCCCCGGTTTTGGGATTAGGAGTTTTGGGCGTTGACCGGTTGGTCAAAGTGCTGTTCGAATCTAAAGAGGTTAAATTAGGAAAGCCTAGTTCGGGTTGCATTAAAAATATGGAAAAATGTTCTAAAATCATCTTTTAATATAATTAAGTGAACTGTGAAATCAATTTTGGAAAATGAGTTTTGGAAGTGTGACATTTTGGCTAGTGACCAAAATGTAATTTTCGCAAGTTTGGTGGCTATTTTGTAAAGGGTTGAAACTTTGAATCTTTAAGGAGCTATTAATCCAAAAGTGGTTTCTCCAGATTTTTCTAAGATATTTTGAGTTATAATTCTGATTTTAAAGTATATCAAAAAGGAGGGAAAAGCCATTTGGCTAATTTCATAACTAACTTCTCAATTTTCTTTCTCTCATTTTCTCTCAACCCAAACACTCCATTTCCAGAGAATTGTTTCTGATTTTCTCACCTAAATCTCTCCTTTTAACTCTCATTTGATCCCTAATCAACATATCTTCAAAACCTCTTCAATTGCTACTTGATTCATCAAGGTTTTTCATTCCAAAAAGTGGAGAAACACAAGTTTGGAGGTAAGAACGTCCTTCTCCTCTAAACTATCAGTTCTTTACTGAAATTCCTAAGTTTTCAATCCTTAATTGATGTTTGATTAAAGGTTTTTAAGTGTTGAAATGGATCTTGGCTTATTATGCAAGATTTTGATGATTTTTGATGATTTTCGTTAGATCTGAGTAATCTGTGTTTTGAGAGGTGTTTTTGATGTTAAATGATCTTTAAAATGATGTGGAATTGAGTTTTGATTGATGCAATCCCGGATAGGTTGAGTTTCCTAAGTTTAGCTTGTGTTTCAAGGTAGTTTTTGAGGTGATCTTGGTGATCTGATGTTGCTGGAGGTATAAGGATGTTAATAGGTTGTTTTTAGATGTTATATGATGTTAATGGAAGTGAGGTTTTGCTGGTTTATGGCTGGGCTTTGTTTAGAAGTGGTTTGGATGTATTTTCAGTTGTGTTTGGTGGCCGAAAATGGAGGTTGGATGAGAGCAGTGAGTTTAGGTGCTTTCATTGAAGCAATTAATGTATGATGATGCATTAATCCTCTGCTTTGATGTGTTGAAACAGGGGAGGCATCTTTGGATCCAAGATTGGTTGATCCGGAAGCTTGATTTGGTGCTTTGGCTTGAAGCAAAGTGGAAATCGGTGAGTGCATTTGTGGAAATTGGATTTTCAGCTTTAAAACCAAGGTTTGAAGGTTTTGGGAGCTTAGTTTAAGTCTAAACAACTTTGCTAAGCTCAAGTGTAAGTTTTCGGATTTTCTCTCTAGTGGTGGCCATGACTTTGATGTGTTGCAAAATGATAATTTGCATGTTTTAATTACTGTTTTGAAAGCATGTTTTAGCATGGATTTTGCTGATGATGTAAGCCCTATGTTGAAGGTAACTCTAGGTAGGAGTACCTTGCTTTTATACATTGAAATATTGTGGTTTGATGCTTTGAAATGCATGATGAAAATGGCTTGGTTTAATGCTTTAAAACAGTGGATTGAATGATGAAAATGATGTATATTGGCAAGTGATGTTTTGAAAAGATTAAGGTCACTAAGGTGGTTAAAAGTCCTTGAGTGAGCCTTGTTACTTAAGATCATCAAGGTGGTTAAAAGTCCTTGGATGAGTCTTGTTGCGGACACTAAGGTGGTTAAAAGTCCTTAGGTGATCCTTCCATGGTGTTTAAAAGTCCATGGGGCCATGGTGTTTAAAAGTCCATGGGGCCAAGGTGTTTAAAAGTCCTTGGGGCCAAGGTGTTTAAAAGTCCTTGGGGTGATTCAAGCAATGGACACAAAGGTGGTTAAAAGTCCTTGTGTGGTCCTAATTCATGGTGTTTAAAAGTCCATGGCCAAGGTGTTTAAAAGTCCTTGGGGCCAAGGTGTTTAAAAGTCCTTGGGAAAGTTGTTGAACTTGTTTTATGAAATGGAATTTGTCACTTGAGCCAATATGACATGTTAAGTATATTATGAAGCATGAGATGCTTGTTTTAATGTTTATGTTGAAGCATGAGATTGCTTGTTTTAAGTATGCTTTTGAGCATGTGCAAAGGTTGATTTTAAGCATGTTTTTAAATGGTTTTAATTGCATTATTGAATGGTTTTTAAAGAGCATGCCTCACTAAGCTTTTGCTTACGCTCTCTACGTTTTCTTAATTCAATAATGCAGAGCATTAGAGTACCTTGAGGGGCAGCAAGAAAGGGCAAGCAATCAAGTTCAAGTAAAGCTCAATGTATGGAAGGTTTTTGTTAAACATTTAGCTTTTGGGTGTTTTGGCAATGGGGGACCAATGTGTATGTTTTGGGAGGTGTTTGAGACTCCCTAAGTATGTTGAATGTTGTTTTGAATGCTGGTTTTTGGATTGGATCATTGCATGATTGTTTTGGAAGTTCGGTGTTTTGAATAGCTAGCTTGTGTAGGAAGCATGTCTATTGAATTGGGGCTTTTTGCATATGATGTTAGATTGTTGTTGTGATGATGCCTACAAGTCTTAAATATGTTTAATTGTATGCTGGTAAAGTTTGGTGACATTTGGAGCATGTTTGAATGATCAATTGCATGTTTTGGTATGCTTGATTGCTGCAATCTGTGCAGGCGTTTCGGAACAGTGTGCACCGTTTCGGAACGGGTGCCTTGCATGAACCCAGGCGTCCGAAACGGTATGCACCGTTTCGAAACGGTTTGGTCTCTGCCAAGGCCGTGTTTCGGAACGGGGTCGATCGGTTTCGGAACGGCCCGTGTTTCGGAACGGGGTCGATCGGTTTCGGAACGGCCGACCGTTAGGGGCTGACATTGGTAGTTATATGTTTTGAATTGTTTACGTTTTGGTCCTGAATCTTGTTTGTTCAATTGCATGAGCTTGGAAAGTCCTTTTGAGCTGAAATTTCACAGAGAAGCATGAAACCTGATTAATTTCAAGTTGGTAAATTTAATTTGGGTTAAGTCCTTTTAATTATCAGAAATTACAATTTGGTCCCTAAAGTTGTAATTTGTTCAATTGGGTCCCTGTTTGATCTCTGATGTTTGTGATCTTTGAGTATGATGTTTGTGTGATCACAAATAGGACTAATGTGCATCTAGAAAAGATTAAAAAGAAAAAAAAGGGTCGTTAATCAAGGTTGACTTTCGGGTTGACTTTGGTTTTCCCCGTGTGACTTTCTTAATTCGGGTCAACCGTCTAGGCCGGGTTAAGGGGGTTACAAATGTTGCTTGCAGCAAATAATGAAATTCCGGAACACCCTTCCGTAGGGGAAATAGAAATAATGTCTAACATACCTAATGAAAGACATAAGCGGTTACATTCCGCATTATTTAATTTAGTCTCGCATAAGAAGATGATATCTGGGTTGGTGCGTTGGACATAGGACCGAAGATGTTGAACCGTCGGGGCTTGTCCAAGACCATGACAGTTCCAGCATAGGATCCTCATTTTTTCGGCGGGGCTTGTCCAAGACCATGATCCTTCCGTAGTGGATCCTGACTGTTTGGATTTTTTCGGCGGGAGCGAAACTTGTATTGGGGAGCGGCGTTTCATGCCTCGGTTTGTTTGTGTTGGAGCAGGTGCAGGTGCGGGTGCTGGTACAGGAACAGGTGCAGGGGCTGCATCATTCGGGTAAGTTTTAAGTAACCACTGATTAAAGTCATTGAATATTGTATCAGTGGGTTTAGAAGGCTTACTCGATTTAGAGTCAAACTTTTTAATCTGCTCGGCAGTAGGGCTTGGGACACCATAATCATCCGTGGTGTCCCAATCCTCATCAGAACCATCTTCCGGAATGGGATAGATGGTGTTCAGGGGTTGGGGCTCAAGAGGAGCTTTTTGCTTCAAATCAGCAGCAGGGGGGCTTTAGCCGAATTGGGGCCATCATCCATGGTCATGTCGACGTTTTGGGCTTATTCGGTTGCTTGTTCCGTAAATGAGGCTGCATCGCCTTCATTTAGAGAGCCTATGCAGCAGAGAATAATTGTAATTAGAACCTTATAATTGTTTGCGTAAAGGATAAAGAGAGAGTAAAATAATTTACCCATATTGTTCTGCTCGTTAGGGGGAGCTGTAGGGTTGGCTGGAGCTGCTGGGATATTCATTGGGGCCACTACGATAAAAATAGTAGTTAGGTATATTGATAGAAAAAAAAGGGGTGAGAAAGCAAGTTAAAAAAGAGGTTATTGTAAATGTTGATGTAGAGTTACCATTTACTGGAGGGATGATTGGATTCTGATTTGGTTCCACATTGCGGATACGTCCCCGAATACCAGCTGGGCGACGTCTAGGTGGAAGGTAGCGGAGCCATTCTTCATACTGTAACTTGTTGAGATCGAGTGAAGAGCGGATAGGACAATTTTCTAAGGTGTGGCTGATAATACCACAACCAGGACAAAGAGTTGGGAGTCTTTCATACTGAAGACGACACATAATTTTGTTTTCACCAGAGCCAATAAACACAAATCGGGTGATAGGTCTTGTGATATTGAGCAGTATTTCAACTCGAAGGAATTCCGTCATATTCCCATCAACTTCGCGGGTATCCGTACGGAGGACATTACCAACCATTGATCCTAAAGCATGTCCCACCAGATGGGATCGATCAACATCAGCAAAGAGTGAATCAGGGAGGGAGAAAATTCGGATCCAGATTCTCATGGTGTTGAAGTTGTAGTCGTTTAAGGATTTGGCTGGATCGTATTCGGTTACTGCTAGCCATTCATCCTTGTACAGCCAAGGTCCACGGTTGATAATCTCGTAGCAGTTCTTGATTTCCTTGAACTTGATTTTGAGAAAGTTGTCTTGTATCACTGAGATGGATACAACTTCATTAGGTTTCCAGATACCTTCGAAAGCGTTGATAACAACATAAATGTCTAGAGCCTTGGATGATATAAAACGACCAATTACAATGAGCTTGGGATCTTCCTTGATGAAGTCGAAATCAGGTGTGTACAGCAGTTCTGATTCTTCATTGGTAAGATTGATCGAGTTGAGTTGGGGGATGGAGGAGGATGAAGCCATTGAGAGATTTAGAGGGTATGAGGAATACGAGATAGGTAGGAGTTGTAGTGGGTTGCTGTAATTGTAATGCAAGTATATAAAGAAGACGAAAATAGCTAAGGGGGTTGAAATATGGAAAGTGGATTGAGCAATATTTTGGGGAATAATTAACGATTGTAAAAGATGGAAACTACTTGTATCATAAAGAAAATTATCTAGGGTACTTTCCTTAAGTAATGTAGGAGACCTATAAAAGGAAGAAACTCTATAAGTTATTAAAGGAAAGTATCTTATATATCTATAATAGTTTTGGTTAAACTTTAATGGTAATACTAAAAGGATTTTTTTGGAGTATTGGCTGTAAAGGGGGGTTGAAAAGAGAAAGACCCGGGTGGCTTTGGTAAAAAAAGGAAATCTTTTAATAATCGGGTATTTAAAGCAGAGAATAATTTTTAATGGCGCAAATAAAGGAAAATAAATGAAGTAATTGCCGAAAATTATTTTCCTTAATGGTATTAGGGTTGCATAATAAAATGTAGATTTTAATGAGAATAATTTTAGCAATATAGATGAATGTAATAAATAGAGTAAGAACGGAAGGGTAAAATTACTATTGATTGTATTTGAAACTGTTCTAAGGGGAAGCTTATGGGAAATTAGGAATACAAAAAGATGAAGGGAGGTAAATTTAAAAATAAATGACAGGGTTTGACTTTTATAGTCTTTGGTAAAGGGGGTTAAAACTGGTTTTTTAGATATTAGTATATACAGGCGCAATAAATGAAAGTTAATAATGGAATAAAAATTTAGAAATATTTGAACATTTTAATACATTAAGAGATAAATAATAAAGTTTGAAAAAAGCTGAAGAAATAGAATGTGGGTAAATTTTGAAATTATTTTTGGAGAAGTATGACTAGATATAATGCAAAATTATGTGTTTATTATTTGGATAAATAGAGGAAAATAGTATATAGTTATACAAAGGAATGAGAAATTTAATGACATAGATGTAACGGAAGAAGAGGCAAGGATTATGGGATATGCTCTTTGAAAATAAATAGACTGTATTAAATAGAATTCAAATAAATTGTATAATTTAAGGTAGTAGTAATTCAAATACCAGGATAAAGACGGGAAGCTAGTATTATAAATAATATTAATTAAAACCGTTATTAGAGGAGATATTTGAAAAGGGTAATTGGTAATAGTAATTGAGAAGATGAGGTTAAGTGATAAAGTCTTGACTATTATATTTGATGAAAACCAGGGGATAGAAACTTCTAATTTTAGGAATGTGTGTGACCAGTAAAATTGGTGAAGTGAAGGAGAAGATATAACTGTTATAATGTCCCTAGTAGGTAGGGTAGATATAAAATCCCTTGGAAGGGCTAGAGAGAGATCACCTAAAAAGTTGTAGAGGAGAAAGCAGTATATGATATCGAAAAAACATAATTAAAGCACATGAAATAACATACATGAAACTGGTAAACGAAGAGGGAAACGGATAAAGCAGTGTAGTAACCTATAAACATACATCTAATATCAGAGAGCAGGCCTAGAGGTATACATCTAGAAACAGGTAATAACCCTAAAGACATACATCTAATAATATAAATCAACCATATAAAAGCCATAGAGAATGAAGGAGCAAGAGGAAAGCAGGATAATAAAATTACAAACCCAGGGAGAGAGAGAGGCGAGGCAAAGAAAATAGATACAGACCAAATGAGCAAAAAATGATAGGGGGAAAACGAAATAAACAGAAAATAATTACATATTTACTTAAACGTTGAATGGGCCACCAAGGGTTGCTGTGGGCTCTGAAGAGCTGCATGATAAAGATTATATTAGTGTGCATGCAATACAAAAGGAACAGAATATTCATGAAGGTGGCATTGACAATAGAAGTATATAATGGAAGTATATAAATTAAGTTAGATTTGATGGCTAAATAGCAGAGATAGATCATACTGATACACTTATAATTTAAAAGCAGCAAATGAAGTTGAAACTGGAAGGAGGGGTTTGATAACAAAGTTGAGTAGAGATTGGTCAAAATGAAGAGTTTAGTGTATAAATATGCACTACTCCTAATATTCCAGAAGTTATATAATATAATATTGAGTGCAGTAGAGATCTTAGTATATGTATACAATACTGTGATCTTGAAAGTATATAGAAACAATATAAAAGAACTTATAGATATATTCTTAAAGAGAAAAGTTGCAGCATACATCACAAGTAGATGAGGAAGCAGATACAGATATTCCCTAGGTAACATAACCGAATGTATATGAAGTGCAAGAAAAGGAACAGTAAAGCATGGTTATACAGTTTATTAGAGAAGAAGGGGTTAGGATTAAGAGAGAACCATGTGACACTATTGCAACCTGAAGATTTCCGTACCAAGCATTGATAATCATGTAAAGGAAAGGTCATAGAAATGAATAGAAAATATGGTATGTTGCAAAAGTAGGATAAATTGGATGATCCCAGAAGTTGGGCTTGTAGTTGATTCCCTGTAAGGGCTTGATATGGTGATAATTTATTAAAGTAAGAGTATAAAGATATCATCACCAGAGAATATATTCTGATTAAAGGCAAAAAAGTGTTTGGGTTCATCACAAACTGTGCATAGATAGTGTATAATAGCAGGTCAGAGATTACAGGCCAGCAGATTAGAGAAGATGAAATTAATCCTAACTTATGCAACCAACATGCTCTTAAGATAAAAAACATAAAGAGGAAAAAATACTTAGTAATGGTGGAGAAGAAACATAAAGATCTAAGGAACATCAAGGAAGCATACGATGATAATTGCCAGAAGCTAGCAGTAAAGGCATTCCTTCTGAGATGGAAATTTAGGCATATCTGAAAAAGGTTAAAAAAGAGAAGAGTAACAGATTATTATAATAATTAAATAAAGTAAAAAAGAAAAGGGGAGAAAACCCTAGCCGTCGTTGGTGCGCCGCTGTTAACCACCACCAAAACTCATAGAGGGGAGGATGGATTTGCGACATTAGAAGTGGCAGGAGAGAGACTTCTGAGATACCTAAGACAAATTGACAAGAGAAAAAAATAAATCTGGGGAATACTGATGAAAAAAGCTGTGAAAAAGAAGGGGGAGAAAACCCTAGATCATTTCGCGGTTTGAAAAAACCCTTATAGAGGCGGTGGAAAATGGCCTCCATAATCGCCCGAATATTTGTTGTATCAAGTGTCAGAAAAGGTAAAGATGGGTTAGTCCAAACGTCGTAGAGGAAAGGAGCCACCACCGACTCCGATCTGTATATTCGAAAAGGTATAGATCTGCAAAAAGATGAGTAAAAAATTAGGCAAAATAAAACTGATAACGAGTAAGGAACCAAAAAAAAACAGATAGTGAGAGCAATGATAAAATCCATGGCTACAATAAGGATTAGGAGCTGTTCAGATTTAAGCAAATTTAGGGAAATGGGGGCGGATCTAGCGATGATACGAGGGTCCGCCCGAAAAATGGATCTACTTGTGCGTCGGTCCTTGCCGTCAGCGTGGAGATGATGGGGGATTGCAACCGGTGGCAACCGTGAAAGGAAACCCATTAGAAAAAAAAGATAACCGGATTAGAATATGGTTGAAAAAAATTGAAAAGAATAATAAATATATTAAAGGATAGATCTTACCAACCGGATCTGGCGATTTCCGAAAGGAAATACCCAGATCTAATCCAAGCAAGATGAAAGGGAAGGAAATGATGAGAAAAAAACCCAATCTCACTCGGCAGGCATGAAAAGGAAGATACCAGAAAGATAATATTATAAAGAGATAACAAAATATATTAGAAAAACTATAAAAAATGAATGAGAAAAGCTGTTGGTATGGGATGGCTTGTCGTTACTCTTCCCGAAATCCAAGGGAAACCTTATCTGATGATTCACATGCAAAAGCGGCAGAGGAAAGAGAGCCGTGAGGGGAAGGGGAACCGGTGGAAGAGAGAGGAAATCCACCGGAAAAAGAGGAGCAAGCAAAACACAAAAAAAAAACCTGAAAAAATTGAGAGAGAATTGAGAGCCATCCCACCCGTTGGAATTTTAACTGAGTAAAAAGTACAGAAATTGCGGTTTTGCAATATAATTGTGTTGAAAAGCTTCTAATCAATTACATGAACTCCTAAAATTTGATTAAAACTTGTTTTGCAGTCCTTTTTGTAGAGGTTTCGGACGAGCGGGTCGAAATGGGCCTTTCATTGGACCCGTTGGAATTTTAAATGAGTAAAAAGTACAGAAATTGAGGTTTTGCAATATAATTGTGTTGAAAAGCTCCTAATCAATTGCATGAACTCCTAAAATTTGATTAAAACTTGTTTTGCAGTCCTTTTTGTAGAGGTTTCGGACGAGCGGGTCGAAATGGGCCTTTCTATGGACCCGTTGGAATTTTAAATGAGTAAAAAGTACAGAAATTGAGGTTTTGCAATATAATTGTGTTGAAATGCTTCTAATCAATTATTTGAACTCCTAATATTTGAATAAAACATTTTTGCGGTCCTTTTTGTAGAGGTTTCGGACGAGCAGGTCAAAATGGGCCTTTCAATGGACCCGTTGGAATTTTAACTGAGTAAAAAGTATAGAAATTGAGGTTTTGTAATATAATTGTGTTGAAAATCTCCTAATCAATTACATGAACTCCGAAAATTTGTTTAAAACTTGTTTTGCACTCCTTTTTGTAGAGGTTTAGGACGAGCGGGTCGAAATGGGCCTTTCAATGGACCTGTTGGAATTTTAACTGAGTAAAAAGTACAGAAATTGCGGTTTTGCAATATAATTGTGTTGAAAAGCTCCTAATCAATTATTTGAACTCCTAATATTTGATTAAAACTTGTTTTGCGGTCCTTTTCGTAAAGGTTACAGACGAGCGGGTCGAAATGGGCCTTTCAATGGACCTGTTGGAATTTTAACTGAGTAAAGAGTATAAAAATTGAAGTTTTATAATATAATAGTGTTTAAAAGCTCCTAATCAATTATTTGAACTCCTAATATTTGAATAAAACATTTTTGCGGTCCTTTTTGTAGAAGTTCCGGACGTGCATGTCTAAATGGGCCTTTCAATGGACCCGTTGGAATTTTAACTGAGTAAAAAGTACAGAAATTGAGGTTTTGCAATATAATTGTGTTGAAAAGCTCCTAATCAATTACATGAACTCTTAAAATTTGATTAAAACTTGTTTTGCAATCCTTTTTGTAGAGGTTTCGGACGAGTGGGTTGAAATAGGCCTTTCAATGGACCCGTTGGAATTTTAAATGAGTAAAAAGTACAGAAATTGAGGTTTTGCAATATAATTGTGTTGAAAAGCTCCTAATGAATTATTTGAACTCCTAATATTTGATTAAAACTTGTTTTGCAGTCCTTTTTGTAGAGGTTTCGGACGAGCGGATCGAATTGGGCCTTTCAATGGACCCGTTGGAATTTTAACTGAGTAAAAAGTACAGAAATTGAGGTTTTGCAATATAATTGTGTTGAAAAGCTCCTAATCAATTACATGAACTCCTAAAATTTGATTAAAACTTGTTTTGCAGTCCTTTTTGTAGAGGTTTCGGAGGAGCGAGACGAAATGGGCCTTTCAATGGACCCGTTGGAATTTTAACTTAGTAAAAAGTACAAAAATTGCGGTTTTGCAATATAATTGTGCTGAAAAGCTCCTAATCAATTATTTGAACTCCTAATATTTGAATAAAACATTTTGCGGTCCTTTTTGTAAAGGTTTCAGATGAGCAGGTCTAAATGGGCCTTTCAATGGACACGTAGGAATTTTAAATGAGTAAAAAGTACAGAAATTGAGGTTTTGCAATATAATTGTGTTGAAAAACTCCTAATCCATTATTTGAACTCATAATATTTGAATAAAACATTTTTGCGGTCCTTTTTGTAGAGGTTTCGAACGAGCAGGTCTAAATGGGCCTTTCAATGGACCCGTTGGAATTTTAAATTAGTAAAAAGTACAAAAATTGAGGGTTTGCAATATAATTGTGTTGAAAAGCTCCTAATCAATTATTTGAACTCCTAATATTTGAATAAAACATTTTTGCGGTCCTTTTTGTAGAGGTTTAGGACGAGCAGGTCTAAATGGGCCTTTCAATGGACCCGTTGGAGTTTTAACTAAGTAAAAAATATAGAAATTGATGTTTTGCAATATAATTGTGTTGAAAAGCTCCTAATCAATTATTTGAACTCCTAATATTTGAATAAAACATTTTTGCGGTCCGTTTTGTAGAGGTTTCGTACGAGGAGGTCTAAATGGGCCTTTCAATGGACCCGTTGGAATTTTAACTGAGTAAAAAGTACAGAAATTGAGGTTTTGCAATATAATTGTGTTGAAAAGCTCCTAATGAATTATTTGAACTCCTAATGTTTGATTAAAACTTGTTTTGCGGTCCTTTTTGTAGAGGTTTCGGACGAGAAGGTCTAAATGGGCCTTTCAATGGACCCGTTGGAATTTTAACTGAGTAAAAAGTACAGAAATTGAGGTTTTGCAATATAATTGTGTTGAAAAGCTCCTAACCAATAACATGAATTCCTAAAATTTGATTAAAACTTGTTTTGCGGTCCTTTTTGTAGAGGTTTCGGACGAGCGGGTCGAAATGGGCCTTTCAATGGACTCGTTAGAATTTTAACTGAGTAAAAAGTACAGAAATTGAGGTTTTGCAATATACTTGTGTTGAAAAGCTCCTAATCAATTTCATGAACTCCTAAAATTTGATTAAAACTTGTTTTGCAGTCCTTTTTGAAGAGGTTTTGGAGGAGCGGGACGAAATGGGCCTTTCAATGGACCCGTTGGAATTTTAACTTAGTAAAAAGTACAAAAATTGCGGTTTTGCAATATAATTGTGTTGAAAAGCTCCTAATCAATTACATGAATTCCTAAAATTTGATTAAAACTTGTTTTGCGGTCCTTTTTTAAGATGTTTCGGACGAGCGGGTCGAAATGGGCCTTTCAATGGACTCGTTGGAATTTTAACTGAGTAAAAAGTACAGAAATTGAGGTTTTGCAATATACTTGTGCTGAAAAGCTCCTTATCAATTACATGAACTCCTAAAATTTGATTAAAACTTGTTTTGCGGTCCTTTTTGTAGAGGTTTCGGACGGCGGGTCGAAATGGGCCTTTCAATGGACCCGTTGGAATTTTAACTGAGTAAAAAGTACAGAAATTGAGGTTTTGCAATATACTTGTGTTTAAAAGCTCCTAATCAATTACATGAACTCCTAAAATTTGATTAAAACTTGTTTTGCAGTCCTTTTTGTAGAGGTTTCGGACGAGCAGGTCGAAATGGGCCTTTCAATGGACCCGTTGGAATTTGAAATGAGTAAAAAGTACAGAAATTGAGGTTTTGCAATATAATTGTGTTGAAAAGCTCCTAATCAATTACATGAACTCCTAAAATTTGATTAAAACTTTTTTTGCAGTCCTTTTTGTAGAGGTTTCGGACGAGCGGGTCGAAATGGGCCTTTCTATGGACCCGTTGGAATTTTTACTGAGTAAAAAGTACAGAAATTGCGGTTTTGCAATATAATTGTGTTGAAAAGCTCATAATCAATTATTTGAACTCCTAATATTTGATTAAAACTTGTTTTGCGGTCCTTTTCGTAAAGGTTACAGACGAGCGGGTCGAAATGGGCCTTTCAATGGACCTGTTGGAATTTTAACTGAGTAAAGAGTATAAAAATTGAGGTTTTATAATATAATTGTGTTTAAAAGCTCCTAATAAATTATTTGAACTCCTAATATTTGAATAAAACATTTTTGCGGTCCTTTTTGTAAAGGTTTCGGACGAGCATGTCTAAATGGGCCTTTCAATGGACCCGTTGGAATTTTAACTGAGTAAAAAGTACAAAAATTGAGGTTTTGCAATATAATTGTGTTGAAAAGCTCCTAATCAATTACATGAACTCCTAAAATTTGATTAAAACTTGTTTTGCAATCCTTTTTGTAGAGGTTTCGGACGAGCGGGTTGAAATAGGCCTTTCAATGGACCCGTTGGAATTTTAACTGAGTAATAAGTACAGAAATTGAGGTTTTGCAATATAATTGTGTTGAGAAGCTCCTAATCAATTACATGATCTCCGAAAATTTTTTTAAAACTTGTTTTGCACTCCTTTTTGTATAGGTTTCGGACGAGCGGGTCGAAATGGGCCTTTCAATGGACCCGTTGGAATTTTAACCGAGTAAAAAGTACAGAAATTGCGGTTTTGCAATATAATTGTGTTTAAAAGCTCCTAATCAATTATTTGAACTCATAATATTTGATTAAAACTTGTTTTGCGGTCCTTTTTGTAAAGGTTTCAGACGAGCGGGTCGAAATGGGCCTTTCAATGGACATGTTGGAATTTTAACTGAGTAAAAAGTACATAAATTGAGGTTTTATAATATAATTGTGTTCAAAAGCACCTAATCAATTATTTGAACTCTTAATATTTGAATAAAACAATTTTGCGGTCCTTTTTGTAGAGGTTTCGGACGAGCAGGTCTAAATGGGCCTTTCAATGGGCCCGTTGGAATTTTAACTGAGTAAAAAGTACAGAAATTGAGGTTTTGCAATATAATTGTGTTGAAAAGCTCCTAATCAATTACATGAACTACTAAAATTTGATTAAAACTTGTTCTGCAATCCTTTTTGTAGAGGTTTCGGAGGAGCGGGTTGAAATGGGCCTTTCAATGGACCCGTTGGAATTTTAACTGAGTAAACAGTACAGAACTTGACGTTTTCCAATATTATTGTGTTGAAAAGCACCTAAACAATTATTTGAACTCTTAATATTTGAATAAAACAATTTTGCGGTCGAAATGGGACATTCTATGGACCCGTTGCAATTTTAAATGAGTAAAAAGTACAGAAATTGAGGTTTTGTAATATAATTGTGTTGAAAAGCTCCTAATCAATTATTGGAACTCCTAATATTTGAATAAAACATTTTTGCGGTCCTTTTTGTAGAGGTTTCGGACGAGCAGGTCTAAATGGGCCTTTCAATGGACCCATTGGAATTTTAACTGAGTAAAAAGTACAAAAATTGAGGTTTTGCAATATAATTGTGTTGAAAAGCTCCTAATCAATTACATGAACTCCTAAAATTTGATTATAAGTTGTTTTTGCAGTCCTTTTTGTAGAGGTTTCGGACGAGCGGGTTGAAATGGGCCTTTCAATGGACCCGTTGGAATTTTAACTGAGTAAAAAGTACAGAAATTGAGGTTTTGCAATATAATTGTGCTGAATCCTAATGAATTATTTGAACTCCTAATATTTGATTAAAACTTGTTTTGCAGTCCTTTTTGTAGAGGTTTCGGACAAGCGGGTCAAAATGGGCCTTTCAATGGACCCGTTGGAATTTTAACTGAGTAAATAGTACAGATATTGAGGTTTTGCAATATAATTGTATCTAAAAGCTCCTAATCAATTATTTGAACTCCTAATATTTGAATAAAACATTTTTGCGGTCCTTTTTGTAGAGGTTTCGGACGAGCAGGTCTAAATGGGCCTTTCAATAGACCCGTTGGAATTTTAACTGAGTAAAAAGTACAGAAATTGAAGTTTTGCAATATAATTGTGTTGAAAAGCTCCTAATAAATTATTTGAACTCCTAATATTTGATTAAAACTTGTTTTGCGGTCCTTTTTGTAGAGGTTTCGGACGAGCAGGTCTAAATGGGCCTTTCAATTGACCCGTTGGAATTTTAACTGAGTAAAAAGTACAGAAATTGAGGTTTTGCAATATAATTGTTTTGAAAAGCTCCTAATCAATTACATGAACTCCTAATATTTGAATAAAACATTTTTGCGGTCCGTTTTGTAGAGGTTTCGGACGAGCAGGTCTAAATGGGCCTTTCAATGGACCCGTTGGAATTTTAAATGAGTAAAAAGTACAGAAATTGAGGTTTTGCAATATAACTGTGTTGAAAAGCTCCTAATCATTTATTTGAGCTCCTAATATTTGAAAAAAGCATTTTTGCGGTCCTTTTTGTAAAGGTTTCGGACGTGCAGGTCTAAATGGGCCTTTCAATGGACCTGTTGGAATTTTAACTGAGTAAAAGGTACAGAAATTGAGGTTTTGCAATATAATTGTGTTGAAAAGCTCCTAATGAATTATTTGAACTCCTAATATTTGATTAAAACTAGTTTTTGCAGTCCTTTTTATAGAGGTTTCGGACGAGCGGGTCGAAATGGGCCTTTCAATGGACCCGTTGGAATTTTTACTGAGTAAAAAGTACAAAAATTGAGGTTTTGCAATATAATTGTGTTGAAAAGCTCCTAATCAATTACATGAACTCCTAATATTTGAATAAAACATTTTTGTGGTCCTTTTTGTAGAGGTTTCGGACGAGGAGGTCTAAATGGGCCTTTCAATGGACCCGTTGGAATTTTAACTGAGTAAAAAGTACAGAAATTGCGGTTTTGCAATATAATTGTGTTGAAAAGCTCCTAATGAATTATTTGAACTCCTAATATTTGATTAAAACTTGTTTTGCGGTCCTTTTTGTAGAGGTTTCGGACGAGCAGGTCTAAATGGGCCTTTCAATGGACCCGTTGGAATTTTAAATGAGTAAAAAGTACAGAAATTGAGGTTTTGCAATATAATTGTGTTGAAAAACTCCTAATCATTTATTTGAGCTCCTAATATTTGAAAAAAGCATTTTTGCGGTCCTTTTTGTAAAGGTTTCGGACGTGCAGGTCTAAATGGGCCTTTCAATAGACCCGTTGGAATTTTAACTGAGTAAAAAGTACAAAAATTGAAGTTTTGTAATATAATTGTGTTGAAAAGCTCCTAATAAATTATTTGAACTCCTAATATTTGATTAAAACTTGTTTTGCGGTCCTTTTTGTAGAGGTTTCGGACGAGCAGGTCTAAATGGGCCTTTCAATTGACCCGTTGGAATTTTAACTGAGTAAAAAGTACAGAAATTGAGGTTTTGCAATATAATTGTGTTGAAAAGCTCCTAATCAATTACATGAACTCCTAATATTTGAATAAAACATTTTTGCGGTCCTTTTTGTAGAGGTTTCGGACGAGCAGGTCTAAATGGGCCTTTCAATGGACCCGTTGGAATTTTAAATGAGTAAAAAGTACAGAAATTGAGGTTTTGCAATATAATTGTGTTGAAAAACTCCTAAACCATTATTTGAACTCCTAATATTTGAATAAAACATTTTTGCGGTCCTTTTTGTAGAGGTTTCGGACGAGCAGGTCTAAATGGGCCTTTCAATGGACCCGTTGGAATTTTAAATTAGTAAAAAGTACAAAAATTGAGGGTTTGCAATATAATTGTGTTGAAAAGCTCCTAATCAATTATTTGAACTCCTAATATTTGAATAAAACATTTTTGCGGTCCTTTTTGTAGAGGTTTCGGACGAGCAGGTCTAAATGGGCCTTTCAATGGACCCGTTGGAGTTTTAACTAAGTAAAAAGTACAGAAATTGAGGTTTTGCAATATAATTGTGTTGAAAAGCTCCTAATCATTTATTTGAGCTCCTAATATTTGAAAAAAGCATTTTTGCGGTCCTTTTTGTAAAGGTTTCGGACGTGCAGGTCTAAATGGGCCTTTCAATGGACCTGTTGGAATTTTAACTGAGTAAAAGGTACAGAAATTGAGGTTTTGCAATATAATTGTGTTGAAAAGCTCCTAATGAATTATTTGAACTCCTAATATTTGATTAAAACTTGTTTTGCGGTCCTTTTTGTAGAGGTTTCGGACGAGCAGGTCTAAATGGGCCTTTCAATGGACCCGTTGGAATTTTAACTGAGTAAAAAGTACAGAAATTGAGGTTTTGCAATATAATTGTGTTGAAAAGCTCCTAATCAGTTACATGAACTCCTAAAATTTGATCAAAACTTGTTTTGCAGTCGTTTTTGTAGAGGTTTCGGACGAGCGGGTCGAAATGGGCCTTTCAATGGACCCGTTGGAATTTTAAATGAGTAAAAGTACATAAATTGAAGTTTTGCAATATAATTGTGTTGAAAAGCTCCTAATAAATTATTTGAACTCCTAATATTTGATTAAAACTTGTTTTGCGGTCCTTTTTGTAGAGGTTTTGGACGAGCATGTCTAAATGGGCCTTTCAATTGACCTGTTGGAATTTTAACTGAGTAAAAAGTACAAAAATTGAGGTTTTGCAATATAATTGTGTTGAAAAGCTCCTAATCAATTACATGAACTCCTAATATTTGAATAAAACATTTTTGCGGTCCTTTTTGTAGAGGTTTCGGACGAGCAGGTCTAAATGGGCCTTTCAATGGACCCGTTGGAATTTTAAATGAGTAAAAAGTACAGAAATTGAGGTTTTGCAATATAATTGTGTTGAAAAGCTCCTAATCATTTATTTGAGCTCCTAATATTTGAAAAAAGCATTTTTGCGGTCCTTTTTGTAAAGGTTTCGGACGTGCAGGTCTAAATGGGCCTTTCAATGGACCTGTTGGAATTTTAACTGAGTAAAAGGTACAGAAATTGAGGTTTTGCAATATAATTGTGTTGAAAAGCTCCTAATGAATTATTTGAACTCCTAATATTTGATTAAAACTAGTTTTTGCAGTCCTTTTTGTAGAGGTTTCGGACGAGCGGGTCGAAATGGGCCTTTCAATGGACCCGTTGGAATTTTTACTGAGTAAAAAGTACAAAAATTGAGGTTTTGCAATATAATTGTGTTGAAAAGCTCCTAATCAATTACATGAACTCCTAATATTTGAATAAAACATTTTTGTGGTCCTTTTTGTAGAGGTTTCGGACGAGGAGGTCTAAATGGGCCTTTCAATGGACCCGTTGGAATTTTAACTGAGTAAAAAGTACAGAAATTGCGGTTTTGCAATATAATTGTGTTGAAAAGCTCCTAATGAATTATTTGAACTCCTAATATTTGATTAAAACTTGTTTTGCGGTCCTTTTTGTAGAGGTTTCGGACGAGCAGGTCTAAATGGGCCTTTCAATGGACCCGTTGGAATTTTAAATGAGTAAAAAGTACAGAAATTGAGGTTTTGCAATATAATTGTGTTGAAAAACTCCTAATCATTTATTTGAGCTCCTAATATTTGAAAAAAGCATTTTTGCGGTCCTTTTTGTAAAGGTTTCGGACGTGCAGGTCTAAATGGGCCTTTCAATAGACCCGTTGGAATTTTAACTGAGTAAAAAGTACAAAAATTGAAGTTTTGTAATATAATTGTGTTGAAAAGCTCCTAATAAATTATTTGAACTCCTAATATTTGATTAAAACTTGTTTTGCGGTCCTTTTTGTAGAGGTTTCGGACGAGCAGGTCTAAATGGGCCTTTCAATTGACCCGTTGGAATTTTAACTGAGTAAAAAGTACAGAAATTGAGGTTTTGCAATATAATTGTGTTGAAAAGCTCCTAATCAATTACATGAACTCCTAATATTTGAATAAAACATTTTTGCGGTCCTTTTTGTAGAGGTTTCGGACGAGCAGGTCTAAATGGGCCTTTCAATGGACCCGTTGGAATTTTAAATGAGTAAAAAGTACAGAAATTGAGGTTTTGCAATATAATTGTGTTGAAAAACTCCTAAACCATTATTTGAACTCCTAATATTTGAATAAAACATTTTTGCGGTCCTTTTTGTAGAGGTTTCGGACGAGCAGGTCTAAATGGGCCTTTCAATGGACCCGTTGGAATTTTAAATTAGTAAAAAGTACAAAAATTGAGGGTTTGCAATATAATTGTGTTGAAAAGCTCCTAATCAATTATTTGAACTCCTAATATTTGAATAAAACATTTTTGCGGTCCTTTTTGTAGAGGTTTCGGACGAGCAGGTCTAAATGGGCCTTTCAATGGACCCGTTGGAGTTTTAACTAAGTAAAAAGTACAGAAATTGAGGTTTTGCAATATAATTGTGTTGAAAAGCTCCTAATCATTTATTTGAGCTCCTAATATTTGAAAAAAGCATTTTTGCGGTCCTTTTTGTAAAGGTTTCGGACGTGCAGGTCTAAATGGGCCTTTCAATGGACCTGTTGGAATTTTAACTGAGTAAAAGGTACAGAAATTGAGGTTTTGCAATATAATTGTGTTGAAAAGCTCCTAATGAATTATTTGAACTCCTAATATTTGATTAAAACTTGTTTTGCGGTCCTTTTTGTAGAGGTTTCGGACGAGCAGGTCTAAATGGGCCTTTCAATGGACCCGTTGGAATTTTAACTGAGTAAAAAGTACAGAAATTGAGGTTTTGCAATATAATTGTGTTGAAAAGCTCCTAATCAGTTACATGAACTCCTAAAATTTGATCAAAACTTGTTTTGCAGTCGTTTTTGTAGAGGTTTCGGACGAGCGGGTCGAAATGGGCCTTTCAATGGACCCGTTGGAATTTTAAATGAGTAAAAGTACATAAATTGAAGTTTTGCAATATAATTGTGTTGAAAAGCTCCTAATAAATTATTTGAACTCCTAATATTTGATTAAAACTTGTTTTGCGGTCCTTTTTGTAGAGGTTTTGGACGAGCATGTCTAAATGGGCCTTTCAATTGACCTGTTGGAATTTTAACTGAGTAAAAAGTACAAAAATTGAGGTTTTGCAATATAATTGTGTTGAAAAGCTCCTAATCAATTACATGAACTCCTAATATTTGAATAAAACATTTTTGCGGTCCTTTTTGTAGAGGTTTCGGACGAGCAGGTCTAAATGGGCCTTTCAATGGACCCGTTGGAATTTTAAATGAGTAAAAAGTACAGAAATTGAGGTTTTGCAATATAATTGTGTTGAAAAGCTCCTAATCATTTATTTGAGCTCCTAATATTTGAAAAAAGCATTTTTGCGGTCCTTTTTGTAAAGGTTTCGGACGTGCAGGTCTAAATGGGCCTTTCAATGGACCTGTTGGAATTTTAACTGAGTAAAAGGTACAGAAATTGAGGTTTTGCAATATAATTGTGTTGAAAAGCTCCTAATGAATTATTTGAACTCCTAATATTTGATTAAAACTAGTTTTTGCAGTCCTTTTTGTAGAGGTTTCGGACGAGCGGGTCGAAATGGGCCTTTCAATGGACCCGTTGGAATTTTTACTGAGTAAAAAGTACAAAAATTGAGGTTTTGCAATATAATTGTGTTGAAAAGCTCCTAATCAATTACATGAACTCCTAATATTTGAATAAAACATTTTTGTGGTCCTTTTTGTAGAGGTTTCGGACGAGCAGGTCGAAATGGGCCTTTTAATGGACCCGTTGGAATTTTAACTGACTAAAAAGTACAGAAATTGCGGTTTTGCAATATAATTGTGTTGAAAAGCTCCTAATGAATTATTTGAACTCCTAATATTTGATTAAAACTTGTTTTGCGGTCCTTTTTGTAGAGGTTTCGGACGAGCAGGTCTAAATGGGCCTTTCAATGGACCCGTTGGAATTTTAACTAAGTAAAAAGTACAGAAATTGAGGTTTTGCAATATAATTGTGTTGAAAAGCTCCTAATCAGTTACATGAACTCCTAAAATTTGATTAAAACTTGTTTTGCAGTCGTTTTTGTAGAGGTTTCGGACGAGCGGGTCGAAATGGGCCTTTCAATGGACCCGTTGGAATTTTAAATGAGTAAAAAGTACATAAATTGAGGTTTTGCAATATAATTGTGTTGAAAAGCTCCTAATCAATTATTTGAACTCCTAATATTTGAATAAAACATTTTTGCGGTCCTTTTTGTAGAGGTTTTGGACGAGCAGGTCGAAATGGGCCTTTCAATGGACCCGTTGTAATTTTAAATGATTAAAAAGTACAGAATTGAGGTTTTGCAATAAAATTGTGTTGAAAAGCTCCGAATCTATTATTTGAACTCCTAATATTTGAATAAAACATTTTTGCGGTGCTTTTTGTAGAGGTTTCGGACGAGCAGGTCTAAATGGGCCTTTCAATGGACCCGTTGGAATTTTAACTGAGTAAAAAGTACAGAAATTGAGGTTTTGCAATATAATTGTGTTGAAAATCTCCTAATCAATTATTTGAACTCCTAATATTTGAATAAAACATTTTTGCGGTCCTTTTTGTAGAGGTTTCGGACGAGGATGTCTAAATGGGCCTTTCAATGGACCCGTTGGAATTTTTTTTGAAGAAAAGGCCTCATTAAAAACCCCTACTACTGTCCTTCAAGCAGAGCTAGAGGACCCTAAAAAGGGGAAAAGAGTGCCCAGATATTATTAATCAAGAATAATTTGTTACAAGGTGTTGGATACAAGATGGGATATCCGAATTGAATGACATAGAAGTCATAGAATTTAGTGAGGAGGTAGCCAAAGTATGGGCTATAATATTTGCCTCACGGCGTACAAAAGAAATAGTTACAAAGTCAAAATCATGAAGAAAAGCTTGAATCTGAAGAATAGTAGGCCCCATGGTAGAAAGGTCCTAAGCAGGGTTGTTGATCCTATTCGCGAGAGAAGCGCAGTCAGTTTCAATCAACAGACGGTTCCAGCCTTGAGATCGAGCAAAGGTGAGACCAGCTAGGATGCTTTCCCCTTCACTAGTGATAGCGTCATGACAGCTACCAAGAGGGAATGCAATGCCACCCACAACTTTTCCTGTAGAATCACGAGCAACGGCGCCAACGGCTGCTGCACGAGTCGATGGATTAAAAGCTCCGTCTACATTTATTTTGATATGATGAAGTGGGGGAGGGATCCAGGATGGTTTAGAAAAGGTAGATGGAGCTGGATCAGACGACTTTAAAGCTTTACAAAATTCATCATGTAGGCTAATGGAATTGATGGCAATTAGCCAGGGAGGTTGTAGATGTTGGTTATGTACCCAGTCGTTACGTCTATTCCAAATATTCCATAAAGCAGTAAGGAAGAGACCAAATTTATCAGGGGAATTGTAGTAGCTGCTTCCTCCAACCATTGCAGAGGGGTGGGAGCTATATTCCTATAAAGAGTAATAGGGATACCACAAATTTGGAGGACTTCAGACGCCCCAGGGCAGTCACGAAATGCATGAAGGATCGATTCCGAGTGGCTACCACAGATAGGACAAGGTCCCGAGTTAGGAGAAAAGGCTTGCATTTTAATTCCAACTGGTAGAGCATCAGATGCCATACGCCAACCAAAAGTTTTGACTTTGGGTAAAACTTTAACTTTGGATAAAAACTTCCAGAACCGAGTAGGTGACGTAGGTGGGTTTATGGATCGTTGTAGGAAAATATATCCAGAACGGACTGAGTAGATACCCGAGTCGTTAGGAGACCAGAGTATTTAGTCACGTTGATCATTTATGATGGGGATACGAAGAATAGCATCGGCATCAGTTGGATTGAAGTAATTTCTTACCTTATCTGTATCCCAAGATGTTTGGTTGCGAATCATAAAATCACGACATCGAATATAGAATTCATCTGAGATTTCGTAATCCCCAGTGAGCTCAATCGGGGAAGACCCTCCCCATATATCTTTGTGTATTCTAATATTACTGTTTATGCCTGGGCGGTTAAGAAAGCCGGGGAAAAGACGCTGAAGCGCGTTATACATACCTTGCCAAGCAAAAGAACCCCGATTGGGTTTTGGCGCATCTAGGATATTGCCTGAGGGAAAGTATTTAGAACGGTATATTTGTCCTAGTAGAGAGTCTGGTTCACAGATGAGTTTCCAAATTTTCTTGCCTAAAAGAGCAATGTTAAAATCGTGCAAATCCTTAAAACCCATGCCACCAGAAGATTTAGGTAAACATACACGATTCCATGGGATCATATGCCAACCTTTTTTGTTGGATTTGCCAGTCCACCAGTATTGACGGATTGATGTAGTCATGTCATCGATGATGTTTTGTGGTAGAAGATAGCAAGACATGACATATTGTGGAAGAGAATGTAATACTGCTTTGATGAAAATCTCTCGACCACTAAAAGAGAGGAGATGTTTGTCCCAACTAGAGAGACGATCATGTACTTTATCGCGCACAAATCCTAGCGATTCGGTTTTGTTTTTCCCAATTAGAAGTGGGATGCCTAGATAAACTCCAGGGTTAGTAACCTCACGTGCTTGTAAAAGGTTGTTGATTGCATTTCTTGTTGCTGATGGTGTACGCGGGTTATAAAAAATTGTTGATTTCTCAAAATTAACCGCTTGACTAGATGCCATAGCATACGTTTGAAGAGTTTTTTTAAGAAGGGACGCTTCAGATTGATTAGTATTAATGAATACCATGCAATCATCAGCAAAAAGCAAGTGGTTGACTTTAGGCCCGTATTTACAGGCACCTAGTCCTGGAAGTATTTTTGTTTGTTGAGCAGCAGCTAAATAAGCCGAGAGGCCTTGAATACAAAAGAGGAAAAGGAAAAGGGATAGAGGATCCCCATGGCGGAGACCACGTTGAGGTTGGAAGGGTGGGGAGAAAGAATTATTAATTTTAACTGAAAAGGTGACTGTAGTAATGCAACGCATTATAAGGTCGATCCATTCGGATGCGAAGCCCATGCGTTCCATAACATTTGCAAGAAAAGACCATTCTACTCTATCAAAAGCTTTCTCCATGTCTAGCTTAAGAGCAGCACCTTGAGAGGACTTAGTAGCTCCTGAGTTAATATTGTGAATAATTTCATGAGCAACGAGGATGTTGTCTGATATGTTGCGTCCCCGGATAAAGGCTGCTTGATTAGGGCTTATGCATAGAGGTATAACCTGTTTCATTCTGTTGACTATTGTTTTGGCAACTATTTTATAAAGGACGGTGCATAGGCTAATTGGTCTGAGTTGTTTCATGGAGGTTGGATCCTGGACTTTGGGGATTAGTACTAATATAGTTTTGTTGACTGAGGCCATATCGGCATTTCCATTTAGAATATTAATACAAAGATTAATAACATCTTCGCCCACTGTGTCCCAGTGTTGTCGTAAAAAGCTACTGGGTAGGCCATCGATGCCAGGGGCTTTCCTGGGGTCGATATCTTGAAAGGCATGGAGAATTTCCTCTTTAGTGAAAGACCTTAGAAGGGTTTCATTCATTGATTGATTGATGGAAGGGTGAATTTTATCAAGAATATTGTTCGAGATTTGGGGGTTGGATGTTGTGAAAAGATTTTGAAAATATGCAGAAGCGATATTTATAAGATCTGAGTCAAACGTGCGCCAATTCAAGTTAGCATCGTAAATGCCTGTAATCAAAATTTTCTTATTCCTATTAGTAGCTCAGGCATGGAAGAACTTGGTATTTTTATCCCCTTGGGAAAGCCAGAGAGTGCGAGATCTTTGAGCCCAATAAATTTCTTGTTCTGTTAAAAGATTATTTAGTTCAGTTCTGTAATTTAAGTATACTTGTTCATTTGTGGCAGTTAAGTGACGGTATAGTAATTTATTAATCTTTTTAGTGAGGAACTTAATTCTTCCAGTAGATTTAAAACGTTGTTGGTTTTGCCACTCTTCTAGGTATGTACCAACAGCTTCGATTTTGTCTATGACAGTTCTGGGAGTATTGGCCCAGGCCCTTTTAATTGTGTGAATATTATCTACATTATTAGCCCAGCAGCTTTCGAATCGGAAATTATTGGAAGGTTGTTTTTTGGGGTGAGAGACCGAAGGGTCTAAATCAAGGAGAAAGAAACGGTGGTCAGATTTGGCAACATACTCTGTGGTAATTCGGTAGGAAGGGTAGAGGTCTTGCCAAGCTGAATTAGCTATAAATCGATCTAGTCTTTCATGTATGATCGGGGTTAATGGCCCTACTTTAGTCCATGTGAACCAACCAGAAGTTGGCTTGCAATCAAAGAGGTTGTTTCATAATATACAGTTGCGAAAATTTTTAATTTGTGATCTAGCCCTTCGGGGACCTCCTTGTTTTTCAGAGTCAGATAATATTTCATTAAAATCCCCACCGAGAAGCCATGGGTTATTTTTAGTAGTAGAGTATAATGAATCTATAAGTTCCCATGTTTTATATTTTTGACTAGTTTCCGAGAAACCGTGCAATCCAGTAAAAAACATTGTGGAGTTGTTCATTGTTATTTGAGTATGAATATAACACGACGAATAAGAAATTAAACTTATATTAATATTGTTTGCTGCAATTAGGGAAATACCGGAACACCCTTCCGTAGGGGAAATAGAAATAATGTCTAACATTCCTAATGAAAGACAAATGCGGTTACATTCCGCGTTATTTATTTTGGTTTCGCATAAGAAAATGACATCAGGGTTGGTACGTTGGACATAGGATCGGAAATGTTGAACCGTCGGGGCTTGTCCAAGACCCTGACAGTTCCAGCATAGGATCCTCATTTTGCTCGACGGGGCTGGGAATCAGCCGCCGCCGGAGAGTTTTTAGAGCTGCTCATCCCAGCTTTTGGAGTGGATCCTGATGGTTTGGATTTTTTCGGCGGGAGCAATACTTGTATTGGAGAGCGGCGTTTCATGCCTCGGTTCGTTGGGGCTGGTGCAGGTGCGGGTGCAGGTGCAGGGGCTGCATCATTGGGGTAAGTTTTGAGTAACCACTGATTAAAATCATTGAAAATTGTATGAGTGGGTTTAGAAGGCTTACGCAATTCATAGTCAATTTTTTTGATTTGCTGGGCAGTAGGGCTAGGGACACCATAATCATCCGTGGTGTCCCAATCATCATCAGAACCATCTTCCGGAATGGGATAGATGGTGTTCAGGGGTTGGGGCTCGAGTGGAGCTTTTTGCTTCAAATCAGCTGTAGGGGATCTTTAACAGAGTTGGGACCTTCTTCCATGGCCATGTCAACGTTTTGGGCTTCCTCGGTTGCTTGTTCCGTAAAGAAGGCTGCATCGCCTTCATTTAGAGAACCTATGTATTGGAGATTGATGGTGGTTAGAAACTTATAACCATTTATGTAAAGGATGAGGAGGATGTAATTTAATTTACCCATATTGTTCTGATCGGTGGGAGGAGCAGTAGGGTTGGCCGAAGCTGCTGGAATATTTGGTAGGGCCACTACTTTGAGAACAGATAGTAAATATTTGGACAGAATAATTGGGGTAATAATTCGAATGAAAAAGAGATTATTGTAAATGTTAAAATAAAATTACAATTCACTGGAGGAATGTTTAGATTCAGATTTGGTTCCACATTGCGGATACGCCCACGAATACCAACTGGGCGACGTCTAGCGGGAAGGTAACAGAGCCATTCTCCGTACTGTAATTTGTTGAGATCGAGTGAAGAACGGATAGGACAGTTCTCTAATGTGTGGCTGATAATACCACAACCAGGACAGAGAGTAGGGAGCCTTTCATACTGTATACGGCACATGATTTTGTTTTCGCCTGATCCAATAAAAAAAAGGCGGGTGACAGGTCTTGAGATGTTAAGCAGAATTTCAACCCGAAGGAAGTCCTTCATATTCCCCTCAACTTCTCGGGTATCCGTTCGGAGGACATTGCCAACCATTGATCCTAGAGCATGTCCCACCAGATGGGATCGGTCAACATCAGCATAAAGTGAATTAGGGAGGGAGAAAATTCGGATCCAAATTCTCATGGTGTTGAAGTTGTAGTCGCTTAAGGATTTGGCTGGATCATATTCAGTAAATGCTAACCATTCGTCCTTGTACAGCCAAGGACCGCGATTGATGATCTCATAGCAATTCTTGATTTCCTTGAACTTTATTTTGAGGAAGTTGTCTTGTATAACCGATATGGAAACTACCTCATTAGGCTTCCAGATTCCTTCGAATGCATTGATAACAGCATATATGTCTAACACTTTAGACGATATGAAGCGTCCAATTACAATCAGCTTGGGATCTTCCTTGACAATATCCCAACCAAAGTCAGGTGTGTAGAGCAGTTCCGCTTCTTCGATGGTGAGATTGATAGAGCTGAGTTGGGGGATAGAAGAGGATGAAGCCATTGAGAGAGTTGGTGGGTATGAGAAAGTAGAATGATAGAGATGTTTTTGTGGATTGGTGTAATTGTGATGTACGTATATAAAGAAAACAGTTGAGGGGATGAGATATGGAAAATAGATTGAGGAGAATTTTGAGAAATAATTAGCGATTGTAAAAGATAGGATCTATTAATAGCATAAAGTAAAATATAAAAGGTACTTTCCTTAAATGATCTAGAAAACTTAGTAAAGGAGGAAATTCTAGAAGATATTAATGGAGTGTATCTTAAATACCTATATAAATTTAAATTAAAGTTTAATGGTAAGATTAAAAGGATTTTATGGAAATATTGGCTGGTAAGAAGGGGTAAAAAAAGAAAGACCGGAGTGGCCTTGGTAATAAAAGGGAATATTTTAACAATCGAATATTTAAGACGGAGAATAATTTTAGGTGGTACAAATAATGGGAAATAAATTATGTAAATACCGAAAATTAATTTCATTAATGGTATTGATGTTGCAAAATAAATGGCAAAGTTTAATGAAAGTAATTTTAGAAATATAGTTGATTGTATTAAATAGAATAAAAACGGAAAGATATAATTACTATTAGCTGTATTAAAAACTTTTTTTAAAGGAAATTTATGGAAATTTAGATATATATAAAAACGGAAGGAGGAAGGTTTTAGTATAAATGACGAGAATTGGTTTTTATTTTCTGTCATAAAGGAAAGTAAAACTCGCTTTTTTGAGTATAACTATATACAGACAATATAAGAGGAAAGTAATAATAATATAATAATTTAGAGAAATTTGAAAAGTTGAACACATTAAAAGATAAGTAATAAATTTTGAAAAAACGGAAGAAATAGATTGAGGGTAAAGTTTGACCATATTTTTGAAAAATAGGACTAGAGATTATTAAAAAATTTGAAATATTAATATATTTTTTGAGTGAAAAGCTCCTATTTAATAGGATTTGATAAAGATCTCAAATGTGGGCTTGTAAGATTTCACCTAGAAAGGTATGTTAATATAATAACATTCATCTAAGGAGGAATATAAAGCATGCATGGCAGTATTAATGTAAACTGGAAAGCAGATAAAAGCATAGTAAAAATAAAAGAAAAGCAGGAAAGAAAGAAGGCAGTAAAAAATTACAGACCCAGGGGAAGGGAGAAGCGGGGATAAGAAGATTACTACTGTCCAAAAGGGCAAAAAGATATAAGGGGGAATGCAATTAAAATTAACTAAAATTAAATTAAACCGTAACCCAGGAGGAGAATAGATGTTCCAGCTTTCCTTGAGCAGTTGCCTAGTAACTTGTGTCATGGTTACCATTGTTGATGCATAATGAGAAAACCCAAAGAAAGAAACAAAGAAAGTACAAATACAGTGAGTTAAAGGGAAGCATTTGATAGTACGATAAGTACAATATGAAGGAGAAGACAAAGAAGTAAAGTTAAAATTTAATATAGTCAAATGATAAAGAGTCGTAGAAAAGGACACGGATGAGATAGTGTCAAGTGATGGGTAGTCAGGAGTAATATAAAGGTGGTTGGCAAAAATAAAATAGACCTTGTACAGTAGTTCATTACACAGAGTAGTCCAATAGGTGAAAATGACATAATTATAGTCAGGAGATGGCCAACAGTAAAACATGTAAATTATAGTAGAGTCAGTTTTCAGAATTATGACCAAGTATGTATGCATAACCGAAAATATGAAGGCTATAATAAATAATTTAGAATGAAAGATTACAACATTCATTTTAGAAAGATTATGAAATGTGCTTTTAAAAAGTAACTTGGATGCATGTAACAGGAGAAGAAGATACAAATTTGAAAGAAAGTAGGGCTTATCTAAACAAAATTTAATGGCAGTGCACCATTGACAGCGAGACAAATCACATATGAGGTGTAAAGGAAAATTCAGGCCAGTGAGGTTTGGAGGTATATTAGAGATAAAATGATTAAAAGGAATTGGGTTAAAGTATTTAGTTAGATTTGATATTAAGTTAGTGATAGTTAACAGAGAGACAGCATTGTGGTAGAGTGGATAGATATATTTTAGAGTTGTTCTTAAAGATAATAAAATAGATAAGTAAAGAATAATATTATAGATAGCGTCATTATTGGTATCATAGTATAAACCATTTGTGCATAATATGTTTGTCCCCCGAAAAAAGTTGATAGTGTATGGTAAAATAATGTTAACAATAATTGGATAATCATATTTTAGTATATGAGATAGATCAGGATTCAGATTAGTCTTTAGATGATACAATTTTTGTAATATATGTATAACTAAAAAAATATCCCAATAAGTGGGCTGGTAATTGTTTCCTTGAAAGGGTTGGATGTTTGTATGAGCAGTATGTGAAAAGATCATTATTTGCAGAGATAGTAGATAAGATGATCTTATGCAGGGATATATGTAAAGGTCTGAAATGAATATTAAAGGAAGAGCTAGAGACATGAAAGTTGAATAAACTTAGATAAGCATAAAGATTTTGCAGAGAACAGACTGGAGAAGAGATAGGTAAGCAACAAGTGAACCATATGATGAGTTGGGACTGGTAAATAAAAGGATGAAGATGCAGAATATAAAAACAAGGAGATAACATAAGCCAGTGATCGCACGAAGAGAGAAATAAAAAACAAAAGTGTAAAAGAACATACCTTCGAAATAATAGCCAGACAATACAAACAACCCAAAGGGAAGAGCAAACACATTCGATCTATTGAAAAGACAACAGAAAAATAAATAAAAAGATAGACAAAAATGAATGAGAAAAATAGAGGGGAGAGATGAAAGCCATGATGGAACCGATTAGTAGATCGATTGAGAATTTGCAGAAGTGAAATAAAATACTGAAACAAAACAGAAGTAGGTTAGAAAAACAACGCATAAGGAGAATATGAAAATAGAAAAAAGTAAAAGAGAGGAAAAAAATGGAAAATAAACAATCGGAGATTGCATGAAATCCTAAAGGGTGAATCAGATCCTTCAAGGAGGAGGCCCTACGAATAATCCTCAGAGCCAAATCTTTAACAAGAATCTGAGAACGGAAGACAGCGAAAGGAATATTAGATATAAAAATTAAGCAAAAGGGAAACCCTAAATAGTTTTTATGCAAAAAGGAATAAAGACAGATAATAAAAAAGTCATATAATAAAATGGAATGGAAATAGGATAGAGGGAACCAAAGGTTTATATAAACTGTCGCCGCCGCGGGCCACTGCCAGAAGAAGAGTTCTCCGATGAGGCAGCGAAGACAGAACATGGATTGAGAAAGCCAAAACCCATCGATTAGAAAAATGGTAATAAAGAGATGTGAGATAAAATAAGAAGCGAAAAAAGAAAAAGGCCGGCCGGACATACCGTTATAGCCAATCGGATACCAGAGTAGAAAGATCACTAGAGCCGAAAGGATAAAGAAATTAAAAATAACAAGGCCCATCGCCGGAAAGAGAACTCTCCGGTATAGCAAACAGATGCGGAGCAAATGAAGAGAAAACCAAATATCAAAGATTAGATCTAGAAATGAAAAGGAACAAAGGATATGTAAAGGAAATGAACAACAGATCATACCTTGAAACCCAGATCTGAGATCGCGAAGAAGACTATGAAAAGATCTATCTTTACAATCCCGATCTGTGGTTCGCTGAAAGGGGCTCATCGGAGCCAACCGGTAACAACAAATCCAGAAGCAAAAAAGCCTTGCAAAAAGAGAAACAAATCTGGTGAAACGTTTATGGATCTCTAAGGCCGCCCAAATCTCATAAAACAAGTAAAGATGTCAAAATGATATAAAAAATAAAAATAAAAGATAAAGGATAGAAACAAACTGATAATGGAAGTGGTTGGCTGAGTGGGATGGCTCTTGGGATTCTCATCCCGATTTCCAAGGAAATCAGGAAAACCGTGTAACTTGAATAGTTATTGGCAAAACCGGCAGAAAGGGAAAGGTTGCCGAGAGGGGAAAGGGGTCTGGTGAGAAAAGCCACCGGAAAAAAAGGAAGAGAGAGCCAAAACCAAACAAGGAACCCGGAAAATTTTAAGAGAGAATTGAGAGCCATCCCACCCATTGGAATTTTAAATGAGTAAAAAACCCGTTGGAATTTTAACTAAGTAAAAAGTACAGAAATTGAGGTTTTGCAATATAATTGATTTGAAAAGCTCCTAATCAATTATTTTAACTCCTAATATTTGGATAAAACATTTTTGTGGTCCTTTTTGTAGAGGTTTCGGACGAGCAGGTCTAAATGGGCCTTTCAATGGACCCATTGGAATTTTAACTGAGTAAAAAGTACAGAAATTGAGGTTTTGCAATATAATTGATTTGAAAAGCTCCTAATCAATTATTTGAACTCCTAATATTTGAATAAAACATTTTTGCGGTCCTTTTTGTAGAGGTTTCGGACGAGCAGGTCTAAATGGGCCTTTCAATGGACCCGTTGGAATTTTAAATGAGTAAAAAGTACAGAAATTGAGGTTTTTCAATATAATTGTGTTGAAAAGCTCCTAATCAATTATTTGAACTCCTAATATTTGAATAAAACATTTTTGTGGTCCTTTTTGTAGAGGTTTCGGACAAGCATGTCTAAATGGGCCTTTCAATGGACCCGTTGGAATTTTAACTGAGTAAAAAGTACAGAAATTGAAGTTTTTCAATATAATTGTGTTGAAAAGCTCATAATCAATTATTTGAACTCATAATATTTGAATAAAACAATTTTGCGGTCCTTTTTGTAGAGGTTTCGGACGAGCAGGTCTAAATGGGCCTTTCAATGGACCCGTTGGAATTTAACTGAGTAAAAAGTATAGAAATTGCGGTTTTGCAATATAATTGTGTTGAAAAGCTCCTAATCAATTATTTGAACTCCTAATATTTGACTAAAACTTGTTTTGCGGTCCTTTTTGTAGAGGTTTCAGACGAGCAGGTCGAAATGGGCCATTCAATGGACCCGTTCGAATTTTAACTAATTAAAAAGTACAGAAATTGAGGTTTTTCAATATAATTGTGTTGAAAAGCTCCTAATCAATTACATGAACTCCTAATATTTGATTAAAACTTGTTTGCAGTCCTTTTTGTAGAGGTTTCGGATGAGCAGGTCGAAATGGGCCTTTCAATGGACCCGTTGGAATTTTAACTGAGTAAAAAGCACAGAAATAGAGGTTTTGCAATATAATTGTGTTGAAAAGCTCTTAATAAATTTTTTGAAATCGTAATATTTGAATAAAACATTTTTGCGGTCCTTTTTGTAGAGGTTTCGGACGAGGATGTCTAAATGGGCCTTTCAATGGACCCGTTGGAATTTTAACTGAGTAAAAAGTACAGAAATTGAGGTTTTGCAATATAATTGATTTGAAAAGCTCCTAATAAATTATTTGAACTCCTAATATTTGAATAAAACATTTTTGCGGTCCTTTTTGTAGAGGTTTCGGACTAGCAGGTCTAAATGGGCCTTTCAATGGACCCATTGGAATTTTAACTGAGTAAAAAGAACAGAAATTGAGGTTTTGCAATATAAATGATTTGAAAAGCTCCTAATCAATTATTTGAACTCCTAATATTTGAATAAAACATTTTTGCGGTCCTTTTTGTAGAGGTTTCGGACGAGCAGGTCTAAATGGGCCTTTCAATGGACCCGTTGGAATTTTAACTGAGTAAAAACTACAGAAATTGAAGTTTTGCAATATAATTGTGTTGAAAAGCTTCTAATAAATTATTTGAACTCCTAATATTTGATTAAAACTTGTTTTGCGGTCCTTTTTGTAGAGGTTTCGGACGAGCAGGTCTAAATGGGCCTTTCAATTGACCCGTTGGAATTTTAACTAAGTAAAAAGTACAGAAATTTAGGTTTTGCAATATAATTGTGTTGAAAAGCTCCTAATCAATTACATGAACTCCTAATATTTGATTAAAACTTGTTTTGCAGTCCTTTTTGTAGAGGTTTCGGACTAGCGGGTCGAAATGGGCCTTTCAATGGACCCGTTGGAATTTAACTGAGTAAAAAGTACAGAAATTGCGGTTTTGCAATATAATTGTTTTGAAAAGCTCCTAATCAATTATTTGAACTCCTAATATTTGACTAAAACCTGTTTTGCGGTCCTTTTTGTAGAGGTTTCAGACGAGCAGGTCGAAATGGGCCATTCAATGGACCCGTTCGAATTTTAACTAATTAAAAAGTACAGAAATTGAGGTTTTGCAATATAATTGTGTTGAAAAGCTCCTAATCAATTACATGAACTCCTAATATTTGATTAAAACTTGTTTTGCAGTCCTTTTTGTAGAGGTTTCGGACGAGCAGGTCGAAATGGGCCTTTCAATGGACCCGTTGGAATTTTAACTGAGTAAAAAGCACAGAAATTGAGGTTTTGCAATATAATTGTGTTGAAAAGCTCCTAATAAATTTTTTGAACTCGTAATATTTGAATAAAACATTTTTGCGGTCCTTTTTGTAGAGGTTTCGGACGAGGATGTCTAAATGGGCCTTTCAATGGACCCGTTGGAATTTTAACTGAGTAAAAAGTACAGAAATTGAAGTTTTGCAATATAATTGATTTGAAAAGCTCCTAATAAATTATTTGAACTCCTAATATTTGAATAAAACATTTTTGCGGTCCTTTTTGTAGAGGTTTCGGACTAGCAGGTCTAAATGGGCTTTTCAATGGACCCATTGGAATTTTAACTGAGTAAAAAGTACAGAAATTGAGGTTTTGCAATATAAATGATTTGAAAAGCTCCTAATCAATTATTTGAACTCCTAATATTTGAATAAAACATTTTTGCGGTCCTTTTGTAGAGGTTTCGGACGAGCAGGTCTAAATGGGCCTTTCAATGGACCCGTTGGAATTTTAACTGAGTAAAAAGTACAGAAATTGAGGTTTTGCAATATAATTGTGTTGAAAAACTCCTAATCAATTTTTTGAACTCCTAATATTTTAATAAAACATTTTTGCGGTCCTTTTTGTAGAGGTTTCGGACGAGCAAGTCTAAATGGGCCTTTCAATGGACCCGTTGGAATTTTAAATGAGTAAAAAGTACAGAAATTGAGGTTTTGCAATATAATTGTGTTGAAAAGCTCCTAATCAATTATTTGAACTCCTAATATTTGAATAAAACATTTTTGTGGTCCTTTTTGTAGAGGTTTCGGACGAGCATGTCTAAATGGGCCTTTCAAAGGACCCGTTGGAATTTTAACTGAGTAAAAAGTACAGAAATTGAAGTTTTTCAATATAATTGTGTTGAAAAGCTCCTAATCAATTATTTGAACTCATAATATTTGAATAAAACAATTTTGCGGTCCTTTTTGTAGAGGTTTCGGACGAGCAGGTCTAAATGGGCCTTTCAATGGACCCGTTGGAATTTTAACTGTGTAAAAAGTACAGAAATTGAGGTTTTTCAATATAATTGTGTTTAAAAGCTCCTAATCAATTACATGAACTCCTAAAATTTGATTAAAACTTGTTTTGCAGTCCTTTTTGTAGAGGTTTCGGACGAGCGGGTCGAAATGGGCCTTTCAATGGACCCGTTGGAATTTTAACTGAGTAAAAAGTACAGAAATTGAAGTTTTGTAACATAATTGTGTTGAAAAGCTCCTAATCCATTATTTGAACTCCTAATATTTGAATAAAAAAATTTTGCGATCTTTTTTTGTAGAGGTTTCGGACGAGCAGGTCTAAATGGGCCTTTCAATGGACCCGTTGGAATTTAAACTGAGTAAAAAGTACATAAATTGAGGTTTTGCAATATAATTGTGTTGAAAAGCTCCTAATCAATTATTTGAACTCCTAATATTTGAATAAAACATTTTTGCGGTCATTTTGTAGAGGTTTCGGACGAGCCGATCTAAAGGGGCCTTTCAATGGACCCGTTGGAATTTTAACTGAGTAAAAAGTACAGAAATTGAGGTTTTGCAATATAATTGTGTTGAAAAGCTCCTAATCAATTATTTGAACTCCTAATATTTGAATAAAACATTTTTGCGGTCATTTTTGTAGAGGTTTCGGACGAGCAGATCTAAATGGGCCTTTCAATGGACCCGTTGGAATTTTAACTGAGTAAAAAGTACAGAAATTGAGGTTTTGTAATATAATTGTGTTGAAAAGCTCCTAATAAATTATTTGAACTCCTAATATTTGAATAAAACATTTTTGCGGTCCTTTTTGTAGAGGTTTTGGACGAGCAGGTCGAAATAGGCCTTTCAATGGACCCGTTGGAATTTCAACTAAGTAAAAAGTACAGAAATTGAGGTTTTGCAATATAATTGTGTTGAAAAGCTTCTAATCAATTACATGATCTCCTAATATTTGAATTAAACATTTTTGCCTTCCTTTTTGTAGAGGTTTCGGACGAGCAGGTCTAAATAGGCCTTTTAATGGACCCGTTAGAATTTTGTAGAGGTTTCGGACGAGCCGATCTAAATGGGCCTTTCAATGGACCCGTTGGAATTTTAACTGGGTAAAAAGTACAGAAATTGAGGTTTTGCAATATAATTGTGTTGAAAAGCTCCTAATCAATTATCTGAACTCCTACAATTTGATTAAAACTTGTTTTGTAGTCCTTTTTGTAGAGGTTTCGGACGAGCGGGTCGAAATATGCCTTTCAATGGACCCGTTGGAATTTTTTTTTTTTGAAGAAACCCGTTGGAATTTTAACTGAGTAAAAAGTACAGAAATTGAGGTTTTGCAATATAATTGTGTTGAAAAGCTCCTAATCAATTATTTGAACTCCTAATATTTGATTAAAACTTGTTTTGCGGTCCTTTTCGTAAAGGTTACAGACGAGCGGGTCGAAATGGGCTTTTCAAAGGACCTGTTGGAATTTTAACTGAGTAAAGAGTATAAAAATTGAGGTTTTATAATATAATAGTGTTTAAAAGCTCCTAATCAATTATTTGAACTCCTAATATTTGAATAAAACATTTTTGCGGTCCTTTTTGTAGAGGTTTCGGACGAGCAGGTCTAAATGGGCCTTTCAATGGACCCGTTGGAATTTTAACTGAGTAAAAAGTACAGAAATTGAAGTTTTGCAATATAATTGTGTTGAAAAGCTCCTAATAAATTATTTGAACTCCTAATATTTGATTAAAACTTGTTTTGCGGTCCTTTTTGTAGAGGTTTCGGACGAGCAGGTCTAAATGGGCCTTTCAATTGACCCGTTGGAATTTTAACTAAGTAAAAAGTACAAAAATTTAGGTTTTACAATATAATTGTGTTGAAAAGCTCCTAATCAATTACATGAACTCCTAAAATTTGATTAAAACTTGTTTTGCAGTCCTTTTTGTAGAGGTTTCGGACGAGCGGGTCTAAATGGGCCTTTCAATGGACCCGTTGGAATTTTAACTGAGTAAAAATTACAGAAATTGAGGTTTTGTAACATAATTGTGTTGAAAAGCTCCTAATCCATTATTTGAACTCCTAATATTTGAATAAAAAAATTTTGCGATCTTTTTTTATAGAGGTTTCGGACGAGCAGGTCTAAATGGGCCTTTTAATGGACCCGTTGGAATTTAAACTGAGTAAAAAGTACATAAATTGAGGTTTTGCAATATAATTGTGTTGAAAAGATCCTAATCAATTATTTGAACTCCTAATATTTGAATAAAACATTTTTGCGGTCATTTTGTAGAGGTTTCGGACGAGCCGATCTAAATGGGCCTTTCAATGGACCCGTTGGAATTTTAACTGAGTAAAAAGTACAGAAATTGAGGTTTTGCAATATAATTGTGTTGAAAAGCTCCTAATCAATTATTTGAACTCCTAATATTTGAATAAAACATTTTTGCGGTCAATTTTGTAGAGGTTTCGGATGAGCCGATCTAAATGGGCCTTTCAATGGACCCGTTGGAATTTTAACTGGGTAAAAAGTACAGAAATTGAGGTTTTGCAATATAATTGTGTTGAAAAGCTCCTAATCAATTATTTGAACTCCTACAATTTGATTAAAACTTGTTTTGTAGTCCTTTTTGTAGAGGTTTCGGACGAGCGGGTCGAAATATGCCTTTCACTGGACCCGTTGGAATTTTTTTTTTTGAAGAAACCCGTTGGAATTTTAACTGAGTAAAAAGTACAGAAATTGAGGTTTTGCAATATAATTGTGTTGAAAAGCTCCTAATCAATTATTTGAAATCCTAATATTTGATTAAAACTTGTTTTGCGGTCCTTTTCGTAAAGGTTACAGACGAGCGGGTCGAAATGGGCTTTTCAAAGGACATGTTGGAATTTTAACTGAGTAAAGAGTATAAAAATTGAGGTTTTATAATATAATAGTGTTTAAAAGCTCCTAATAAATTATTTGAACTCCTAATATTTGAATAAAACATTTTTGCGGTCCTTTTTGTACAGGTTTCGGACTAGCTGGTCTAAATGGGCCTTTCAATGGACCCATTGGAATTTTAACTGAGTAAAAAGTACAGAAATTGAGGTTTTGCAATATAAATGATTTGAAAAGCTCCTTATCAATTATTTGAACTCCTAATATTTGAATAAAACATTTTTGCGGTCCTTTTTGTAGAGGTTTCGGACGAGCAGGTTTAAATGGGCCTTTCAATGGACCCGTTGGAATTTTAACTGAGTAAAAAGTACAAAAATTGAGGTTTTGCAATATAATTGTGTTGAAAAACTCCTAATCAATTTTTTGAACTCCTAATATTTGAATAAAACATTTTTGCGGTCCTTTTTGTAGAGGTTTCGGACGAGCAGGTCTAAATGGGCCTTTCAATGGACCCGTTGGAATTTTAAATGAGTAAAAATTACAGAAATTGAGGTTTTTCAATATAATTATGTTGAAAAGCTCCTAATCAATTATTTGAACTCCTAATATTTGAATAAAACATTTTTGTGGTCTTTTTTGTAGAGGTTTCGGACAAGCATGTCTAAATGGGCCTTTCAATGGACCCGTTGGAATTTTAACTGAGTAAAAAGTACAGAAATTGAAGTTTTTCAATATAATTGTGTTGAAAAGCTCATAATCAATTATTTGAACTCATAATATTTGAATAAAACAATTTTGCGGTCTTTTTTGTAGAGGTTTCGGACGAGCAGGTCTAAATGGGCTTTTCAATGGACCCGTTGGAATTTTAACTGTGTAAAAAGTACATAAATTGAGGTTTTTCAATATAATTGTGTTTAAAAGCTCCTAATCAATTACATGAACTCCTAAAATTTGATTAAAACTTGTTTTCCAGTCCTTTTTGTAGAGGTTTCGGACGAGCGGGTCGAAATGGGCCTTTCAATGGACCCGTTGGAATTTTAACTGAGTAAAAATTACAGAAATTGAGGTTTTGTAACATAATTGTGTTGAAAAGCTCCTAATCCATTATTTGAACTCCTAATATTTGAATAAAAAAATTTTGCGATCTTTTTTTATAGAGGTTTCGGACGAGCAGGTCTAAATGGGCCTTTTAATGGACCCGTTGGAATTTAAACTGAGTAAAAAGTACATAAATTGAGGTTTTGCAATATAATTGTGTTGAAAAGCTCCTAATCAATTATTAGAACTCCTAATATTTGAATAAAACATTTTTGCGGTCATTTTGTAGAGGTTTCAGACGAGCCGATCTAAATGGGCCTTTCAATGGACCCGTTGGAATTTTAACTGAGTAAAAAGTACAGAAATTGAGGTTTTGCAATATAATTGTGTTGAAAAGCTCCTAATCAATTATTTGAACTCCTAATATTTGAATAAAACATTTTTGCGGTCATTTTTGTAGAGGTTTCGGACGAGCCGATCTAAATGGGCCTTTCAATGGACCCGTTGGAATTTTAACTGAGTAAAAAGTACAGAAATTGAGGTTTTGCAATATAATTGTGTTGAAAAGCTCCTAATCAATTATTTGAACTCCTAATATTTGAATAAAACATTTTTGCGGTCAATTTTGTAGAGGTTTCGGACGAGCCGATCTAAATGGGCCTTTCAATGGACCCGTTGGAATTTTAACTAGGTAAAAAGTACAGAAATTGAGGTTTTGCAATATAATTGTGTTGAAAAGCTCCTAATCAATTATTTGAACTCCTACAATTTGATTAAAACTTGTTTTGTAGTCCTTTTTGTAGAGGTTTCGGACGAGCGGGTCGAAATATGCCTTTCACTGGACCCGTTGGAATTTTTTTTTTTGAAGAAACCCGTTGGAATTTTAACTGAGTAAAAAGTACAGAAATTGAGGTTTTGCAATATAATTGTGTTGAAAAGCTCCTAATCAATTATTTGAACTCCTAATATTTGATTAAAACTTGTTTTGCGGTCCTTTTCGTAAAGGTTACAGACGAGCGGGTCGAAATGGGCTTTTCAAAGGACATGTTGGAATTTTAACTGAGTAAAGAGTATAAAAATTGAGGTTTTATAATATAATAGTGTTTAAAAGCTCCTAATAAATTATTTGAACTCCTAATATTTGAATAAAACATTTTTGCGGTCCTTTTTGTACAGGTTTCGGACTAGCAGGTCTAAATGGGCCTTTCAATGGACCCATTGGAATTTTAACTGAGTAAAAAGTACAGAAATTGAGGTTTTGCAATATAAATGATTTGAAAAGCTCCTTATCAATTATTTGAACTCCTAATATTTGAATAAAACATTTTTGCGGTCCTTTTTGTAGAGGTTTCGGACGAGCAGGTTTAAATGGGCCTTTCAATGGACCCGTTGGAATTTTAACTGAGTAAAAAGTACAAAAATTGAGGTTTTGCAATATAATTGTGTTGAAAAACTCCTAATCAATTTTTTGAACTCCTAATATTTGAATAAAACATTTTTGCGGTCCTTTTTGTAGAGGTTTCGGACGAGCAGATCTAAATGGGCCTTTCAATGGACCCGTTGGAATTTTAAATGAGTAAAAAGTACAGAAATTGAGGTTTTTCAATATAATTGTGTTGAAAAGCTCCTAATCAATTATTTGAACTCCTAATATTTGAATAAAACATTTTTGTGGTCTTTTTTGTAGAGGTTTCGGACAAGCATGTCTAAATGGGCCTTTCAATGGACCCGTTGGAATTTTAACTGAGTAAAAAGTACAGAAATTGAAGTTTTTCAATATAATTGTGTTGAAAAGCTCATAATCAATTATTTGAACTCATAATATTTGAATAAAACAATTTTGCGGTCTTTTTTGTAGAGGTTTCGGACGAGCAAGTCTAAATGGGCTTTTCAATGGACCCGTTGGAATTTTAACTGTGTAAAAAGTACATAAATTGAGGTTTTTCAATATAATTGTGTTTAAAAGCTCCTAATCAATTACATGAACTCCTAAAATTTGATTAAAACTTGTTTTGCAGTCCTTTTTGTAGAGGTTTCGAACGAGCGGGTCGAAATGGGCCTTTCAATGGACCCGTTGGAATTTTAACTGAGTAAAAATTACAGAAATTGAGGTTTTGTAACATAATTGTGTTGAAAAGCTCCTAATCCATTATTTGAACTCCTAATATTTGAATAAAAAAATTTTGCGATCTTTTTTTATAGAGGTTTCGGACGAGCAGGTCTAAATGGGCCTTTTAATGGACCCGTTGGAATTTAAACTGAGTAAAAAGTACATAAATTGAGGTTTTGCAATATAATTGTGTTGAAAAGCTCCTAATCAATTATTAGAACTCCTAATATTTGAATAAAACATTTTTGCGGTCATTTTGTAGAGGTTTCAGACGAGCCGATCTAAATGGGCCTTTCAATGGACCCGTTGGAATTTTAACTGAGTAAAAAGTACAGAAATTGAGGTTTTGCAATATAATTGTGTTGAAAAGCTCCTAATCAATTATTTGAACTCCTAATATTTGAATAAAACATTTTTGCGGTCAATTTTGTAGAGGTTTCGGACGAGCCGATCTAAATGGGCCTTTCAATGGACCCGTTGGAATTTTAATTGGGTAAAAAGTACAGAAATTGAGGTTTTGCAATATAATTGTGTTGAAAAGCTCCTAATCAATTATTTGAACTCCTACAATTTGATTAAAACTTGTTTTGTAGTCCTTTTTGTAGAGGTTTCGGACGAGCGGGTCGAAATATGCCTTTCAATGGACCCGTTGGAATTTTTTTTTTTTTGAAGAAACCCGTTGGAATTTTAACTGAGTAAAAAGTACAGAAATTGAGGTTTTGCAATATAATTGTGTTGAAAAGTTCCTAATCAATTATTTGAACTCCTAATATTTGAATAAAACATTTTTGCGGTCATTTTTGTAGAGGTTTCGGACGAGCCGATCTAAATGGGCCTTTCAATGGACCCGTTGGAATTTTAACTGGGTAAAAAGTACAGAAATTGAGGTTTTGCAATATAATTATGTTGAAAAGCTCCTGGTCAATTATTTGAACTCCTAATATTTGAATAAAACATTTTTTTGGTCCTTTTTATAGAGGTTTCGGACGAGCAGGTCGAAATGGGCCTTTCAATGGACCCGTTGGAATTTCAACTTAGTAAAAAGTACAGAAATTGAGGTTTTGCAATATAATTGTGTTGAAAAGCTCCTAATCAATTACATGAACTCCTAATATTTGAATTAAACATTTTTGCCTTCCTTTTTGTAGAGGTTTCGGACGAGCAGGTCTAAATGGGCCTTTTAATGGACCCGTTGGAATTTTAACTGAGTAAAAAGTACATAAATTTAGGTTTTGCAATATAATTGTGTTGAAAAGCTCCTAATCAATTATTTGAACTCCTAATATTTGAATAAAACATATTTGCGGTCCTTTTTGTAGAGGTTTCGGAGGAGCGGGTCGAAATGGGCCTTTCAATGGACCTGTTGGAATTTTAACTGAGTAAAAAGTATAGAAATTGCGGTTTTGCAATATAATTGTTTTGAAAAGCTCCTAATCAATTATTTGAACTCCTAAAATTTGATTAAAACTTGTTTTGCAGTCCTTTTTGTAGAGGTTTCGGACGAGCAGGTCTAAATAAGCCTTTCAATGGACCCATTGGAATTTTAACTGGGTAAAAAGTACAAAAATTGAGGTTTTGCAATATAATTGTGTTGAAAAGCTCCTAATCAATTATTTGAACTCCTAATATTTGAATAAAACATTTTTGCGGTCCTTTTTGTAGAGGTTTCGGACGAGCCGATCTAAATGGGCCTTTCAATGGACCTGTTGGAATTTTAACTGGGTAAAAAGTACAGAAATTGAGGTTTTGCAATATAATTGTGTTGAAAAGCTCCTAATCAATTATTTGAACTCCTAAGATTTGATTAAAACTTGTTTTGCAGTTCTTTTTGTAGAGGTTTCGGATGAGCGGGTCGAAATGGGCCTTTCAATGGACCCGTTGGAATTTTAATTGAGTAAAAAGTACAAAAATTGAGGTTTTGCAATATAATTGTGTTGAAAAGCTCCTAATCAATTATTTGAACTCCTAATATTAGAATAAAACAATTTTGCGGTCCTTTTTGTAGAGGTTTCGGACGAGCAGGTCTAAATGGGCCTTTCAATGGACCCGTTGGAATTTTAACTGAGTAAAAAGTACAGAAATTGAGCAATTTGCAATATAATTGTGTTGAAAAGCTCCTAATCAATTACATGAATTCCAAAAATTTGATTAAAACTTGTTTTGCAGTCCTTTTTGTAGAGGTTTCGGACGAGCGGGTCGAAATGGGCCTTTCAATGGACCTGTTGGAATTTTAACTGAGTAAAAAGTACATAAATTGAGGTTTTGCAATATAATTGTGTTGAAAAGCTCCTAATCAATTATTTGAACTCCTAATATTTGAATAAAGCATTTTTGCGATCCTTTTTGTAGAGGTTTCGGACAAACATGTATAAATGGGCCTTTCAATTGACCCGTTGGAATTTTAACTGAGTAAAAAGTACAGAAATTGAGGTTTTGCAATATAATTGTGTTGAAAAGCTCCTAATCAATTACATGAACTCCTAAAATTTGATAAAACTTGTTTTGCAGTCCTTTTTGTAGAGGTTTTGGACAAGCGGGTCGAAATGGGCCTTTCAATGGACTCGTTGGAATTTTTTTTTTTGAAAGAAAGGCCTCATTAAAAACCCCTACTACTGTCCTTCAAGCAAAGCTAGAGGACCCTAAAAGGGGAAAAGAGTGCCCAAAAATTTTATTAATCAATGAATATTTGGTACAAGATGATGAATACAATGGGGAATATCCGATTCAAATGACAAAGACGTCATAGAATTCAGAGAAAAGGAAGCCAACATATGGGCTATAACATTTGCCTCACGGCATACAAAGGAAATCGAAGTAAAGTCGAAGTCAAGAAGAGCAGCTTGAATCTGAAGAATCGTTGGTCCCATAGTAGATAGGTCCTGAGCAGGATTGTTGATCCTATTCGCGAGAGAGGCGTAGTCCGTTTCGATCTTGATGCGATTCCAACCTCGAGATCGGGCAAGGGTAAGACCAGCAAGGATGCTTTCCCCCTCACTGGTGATAGCGTCCAGACGGCTACCGAGAGGGAAAGCAAGACCACCCACGACTGCTCCGGCAGGGTCACGAGCAACAACGCCGACTGCTGCTGCACGAGTTGAAGGGTTGAAGGCTCCGTCCACATTAATTTTAATGTAGTCAGGTGGAGGAGGACAGGAGGGATTAGTATTTGTAGATGGAGGTGGATCAGATGAAGTAGAAGATTTACAAAATTCATCATGTAAGCTAATTGAATTGACTGCAATTAGCCATTAGAGTTGTAAATGGTGGTTGTGAATCCAATCATTACGTCTATTCCAAATATTCCATAAAACTGTAAGAAAGAGACCAAATTTATCAGGGGAAATAGTGGAGGCTACTTCCTCTAGCCATTGTAAGGGTGAAGGAGCTAAACTCTTATAGAGAGAACTAGGAATACCACTAATTTGGAGGGCTTCAGATGCCCCAGGACAGTCACGAAGCGCATGAAGAATTGTTTCAGAATGATTACCACAGATAGAACATAGCCCCGAACTAGGGGAGAAAACTTGCATTTTAGAGCCAACTGGTAGAGCATCAGATACCATACGCCAGCCAAAAGTTTTAACTTTGGGTAAAACTTTTATTTTGGATAAAGATTTCCAAAACCGAGAAGGTGGCGAAGGTTGGGAGAGGGAGCGTTGTAAGAAAATATATCCAGAGCGAACTGAGTATATACCCGAGTCATTGGGAGACCATAAAATAGAGTCCTGTTGATCATTTATGATGGGGATACGGAGAATGGCATCCACATCACTTTGATTGAAGTAATCATTCAACTTAACTGTATCCCAGGCAGTTTGATTGTGAATCATGAACTCCTTACAACGAATGTGGAATTCGTCAAAAATTTCATAATCCCCAGTTAGCTCAATTGGGGAAGACCCACCCCATATATCTTTATGTATTCTGATATTACTGTTTATACCAGGGCGATGAAGAAAGCCGGGGAAAAGTCGCTGAATAGCGTTATATATACCTTGCCAGGCAAAGGAACCTCTACTAGGTTTCGGCGCATCCAAGATGTTGCCTGAAGGGAAATATTTGGATCGGTATATTTGACCTAATAAAGAGTCTGGTTCATAAATTAGTTTCCAAATTTGCTTACCCAAAAGAGCGATGTTGAAATCGTGTAGGTCTTTGAAACCCATGCCACCAGCGGATTTAGGCAAACATATGTGGTTCCACGGCAACATGTGCCAACCTTTTTTGTTGGATTTACCAGTCCACCAATATTGGCGGATAGATGTAGTCATGTCGTCGATGATATTATGTGGAAGAAGATAGCAATACATCACATATTGTGGGAGAGATTGTAAAACAGCCTTGATGAAAATCTCTCTATCACTAAAGGATAGAAGGTGTTTGTCCCAGCTAGAGAGACGATCGTGTACTTTATCTCGGACAAAGCCTAATGATTCTGTTTTGTTTTTCCCTATTAGTAGCGGGATGCCTAGGTATACTCCGGGGTTAGAAACTTCACGCACTTGTAAAAGGCTATTGATTACATTTCTTGTTGCAGAAGGTGTACGTGGGTTATAGAAAATTGTTGATTTATCGAAATTTATTGCTTGACCAGATGCATTAGCATATACTTGAAGAGCATTTTTCAGAAGGGATGCTTCAGATTGATTGGTATTTATAAATACCAAACAATCATCAGCAAAAAGAAGGTGGTTAACTTTGGGCCCATGCTTACATACGCCTAGTCCTGGAAGAATATTAGTTTGTTGAGCAGCAGCTAAATAAGCCGAGAGTCCTTGAGTGCATAATAGGAAAAGAAAAGGGGATAGAGGATCCCCCTGACGAAGACCACGTTGAGGTTGAAAAATTGGTGAAAAGGAATTATTAATTTTAACCGAGAAAGAAACAGTGGAAATACAACGCATTATAAGTTCAATCCAAACGGATGCAAAGCCCATTCGTGACATAACGTTTGCAAGGAAAGACCATTCAACTATATCGAAAGCTTTTTCCATGTCAAGCTTGAGAGCAGCTCCTTGTGAGGATTTAGTCGCACCAGAGTTGATATTGTGAATTATTTCATGCGCAACAAGGATATTGTCCGAGATGTTGCGACCCTGAACAAAGGCAGCTTGATTAGGGCTAATACAAAGAGGTATAGCATGTTTCATTCTATTGACAATTGTTTTGGCAACAATTTTATAGAGAACAGTACATAGGCTAATTGGTCTAAGTTGCTTAATGGATGTTGGGTCCTTAACTTTGGGTATTAGCACTAGTATAGTTTTGTTGACTAAGGACATGTCTGCGTTACCATTTAAAAGATCCATACAAAGATTAAGAACATCATCACCAACTGTGTCCCAGTGTTGTCTAAAGAAGCTACTAGGCAGGCTGTCGGCACTCGGAGCCTTCCTAGGGTCAATATCTTTAAAGGCATGTAGAATTTCTTCTCTGGTGAACGGCTTGAGGAGGTTGTCGTTAATTGAAGAGTTAATGGAGGGTTGGATTTTGTCAAGAATGATTTCCGATAATTGGGGGTTAGAGGTTGTAAATAGGTTTTTAAAATAATTCGAAGCGATATCCATTATTTCAGATTCTGAGGTACATCATTTAGAGTTGGCGTCATAAAGACCTATGATTGAATTTTTCTTATTACGATTAGTAGCTCTGGCATGAAAGAATTTGGTATTTTTGTCTCCTTGGGATAGCCAAAGAGTTCGAGATCTTTGAGCCCAATAAGCTTCTTGTTCTGTTAAGAGATTATTTAATTCCGTTCTATAGTTTAAATAAGTTTGTTTATTTGTGGCTGTTAAGGGGCGATAGAGAAGTTTGTTTATTTTTTTGGTAAGGAATTTAATACGTCCTGTTGTTTTGAAGCGTTGTTGGTTTTGCCAATCATCCAAGTATAATCCTACCGCTTTAATTTTATTAATGGCTGTACCGGGGGTATCTACCCATGCCCGTTTGATTGTTTGGATGTTATCTTTATTATTAGCCCAACAACTTTCAAATCTAAAATTTTTAGGGATTTGTGTTTTGGTTGTATTAGTAGGTTTATCAAATTCAAGAAGAAGGAAACAGTGGTCGGATTTTGCGACATATTCCGTAATTATACGATGACTAGGGTAGAGATCTTTCCACTCATAGTTAGCAACAAAACGGTCAAGTCGTTCATGAATAACCAGAGTTAAGGGACCTATTTTCGTCCATGTAAACCATCCCGAAGTTGGTTTGCAGTCAAATAAGTTGTTTCGAATAAGACAATTTCGAAAATTTTTGATTTGGGATCTAGCTCTCCGTGGACCCCCTTGTTTTTCTGAATCTGTTAGGATCTCATTAAGATCTCCTCCGATAAGCCAAGGTTTATTTTTAGTAGAAGTGTGTAAGGAATCAATTAATTCCCATGTTTTATATTTTTGGCTAGTTTCCGAAAATCCATGCATTCCAGTGAAAAACATAGTGCTATTGTTATTTGTAATTTGAATGTGAATATAACGCAGCGAATAGGAAATTAAACTTATATTGATATCTTTAGCAGCGAATAAGGAAATACCGGAACACCCTTCCGAGGGGGGGTAGAAATAATGTCTAACATACCTAATGAAAGACATAAGCGGTTACATTCCGCATTATTTAACTTAGTTTCACATAAAAAGATAATATTAGGGTTGGTACGTTGGACATAGGCTCGGAGATGTTGAACCGTCGGGGCTTGTCCAAGGCCCTGACAGTTCCAGCAGAGGATCTTCATTTTGCTCAGCGGGGCTGGGAATCAGCCGCCGCCGGAGAGTTTTTAGAGCTGCTCATCCCAGCTTTTGGAGTACATCCTGATTGTTTGGATTTTTTCGGCGGGAGCGAAACTTGTATTGGGGAGCGGCGTTTCATGCCTCGGTTAGTTTGGGTTGGTGCAGGTGCTGGTGCGGGTGCTGGAACAGGAGCAGGTGCAGGGGCTGCATCATTTGGGTAAGTTTTTAGCAACCACTGATTAAAGTCATTGAAAAGTGAATCAGTGGGTTTAGAAGGCTTACTCGATTCAGAGTCAAATTTTTTGATTTGGTCGGCAGTAGGGCTGGGAACACCATAGCCATCATTGGTTTCCCAATCATCATCAGAACCATCTTCCGGAATTGGATAGATGGTATTCAGGGGTTGGGGCTTAAGAGGAGCCTTTTGTTTCGGATCAGCAGGGGGATCATTGACTGTATTAGGACCATCTTCCATTGTCATGTCGACATTCTGGGCTTCTTCGGTAACTTGTTCCGTGAATGAGGCGGCGTCGCCTTCATTTAGAGAGCCTTTAATTTGAAATAAGAGTAATATTAGAGATTTGTAATTGTTTGTAAGAGGAATGATAAAAGAGTAGAGTGAGTTACCCAAGTTGTTCTGGTTATTAGGAGGAGCTGTAGGATTGACCGGGATAGCTGGATTACTCGTCGGATTTGCTACAAAAAAGTTAGGGGATGAGAAATTTAAAATGGAGTTTGATAAATAAGAATAAATAAAATCAGTTGTAATTTTAATAGTTGAAAAAAATATACCATTAACTGGAGGAATGTTTGGATTCAGATTCGATTCAACATTACGGATGCGCCCACGAATTCCAACTAGGCGGCGTCTAGGAGGAAGGTAACGGAGCCATTCTCCGTATTGCAGTTTGTTGGGGTCGAGAGAAGATCGGATGGGACAGTTCTCTAAGGTATGACTGATAATTCCGCATCCCGGGCAGAGAGTTGGAAGTCGTTCATATTGGAGACGACACATAATTGTGTTCTCACCGGAGCCAATGAACACAAATCGAGTAACTGGTCTTGTTATGTTGAGAAAGATTTCAACTCGGAGGAATTCCACCATATTCCCATCAACTTGGCAGGTATCCGTTCGGAGAACATTGCCTACCATCGAGCCTAAGGCATGTCCCACCAGATGGGATCGATCTATATCAGCAAAGAGTGAATCAGGAAGGGAGAAGATTCTGATCCAGATTCGCATTGTGTTGACGTTGTAGTCATTTAAGGATTTGGCTGGATCGTATTCTGTGACTGCAAGCCATTCATCCTTGTACAGCCAAGGTCCGCGATTTAGAATTTCATAGCAATTCTTAACTTCTTTAAACTTGATCTTGAGAAAGTTGTCTTGTATCACTGAGATTGATACGACTTCATTGGGCTTCTAGATTCCTTCGAAGGCAGTAATAACAGCGTAAATATCTAATGGTTTGGATGATATGAAGCGACCAACGATAAAGAGTTTTGGATCCTCCTTGATAAAATCGAAGTCAGGAGTGTAGAGTAGCTTTGATTCTTCATTGGTGAGGCTGATCGAATTGAGTTGGGGGATGGAAGAGGAGGAAGCCATTGGGGGAATACGAGGGTATGAAAAAAGCAATTGAGTAGTAAGTTGTGGTGGCTTAGGATAATTGAAGTATGAATATATAAAGAGAGCTAGTATAGTTAAGGTGTGGAATTTATGGAAAGTGGGATAATAGAGGGAAATATGGAAGAATGACGATTGTGATTGATAGGATTTTCTGAAAATAGAAGATGTATTATTTAAAGTACTTTCCTTAAATGAAAAGTAAATTATAAATAGGAGAGAAGTAATGGGAGTTATTAAAGAAAAGAAAGTTGAATATTTAAAAAAGTTATGGTAAATATTTAATGGTAATAATAAGAGGATTTGATTAAAAAGTTGATTGTATAAAGTAATTGAACTATGAAATAACAAAAAGAAATTTTTAATAAAAGAAAAACTTTTAAAAATTGGGTATTGAAAGCTGGAAAAAAAGATGGTAGAGCAATTGAAAGGGGATTTATTTTGTAACAACTGAAAATAAATTTCAGTAATTGTATAGCTGTTACTAAATCAGGGGCGTAAATTAATGAAAATGATTTAGGTAAGAAATTTGATTGAGGTAAACAAAGTAATAGCGGAAAGTTAAAAATATCATTGATCGTATTTAAATCTATTTTAAAAGGATATTTATTAGGAATTACATCTAATTTATTGATAATAATTATATATCTGCAAAAAAAGTGGGAAGCAAAAGTGGAATTAAATTTAATATAGATTTGAATATTAGAATAGAAATTTAAGAAGCATTTAATAGTAGGATAAAATTTTAGGGAACTTTGAAAAGTGGAATAAATTAAGGGGAAATTCAGAGTTGATGGAGAAAGCTGAAAAAGTCGGATGTGAGTAAAAACTGGAGCAATTTTTTGTAAAGTCAATTTGAATAATATTGGAAATTTTGTAGAAAAAAGTTGATATATGATTGAGATTTTCCTTTTAGAAAGGATTGAATTAGGATCCCAGAAATGGGCTTGTAAAATATCACCTAATAAGGTGTAGTGGGAGGATATGTTTACCAAATATAGCAGTAAGTAAGTATCAATGGCAGGATAACATACATACATCGAGTAATATAAACCATGCATAGCAATATTAAAATGATCACTAAAACAACTAAAAACATAGAAAAAATAAAAGAAAAGCAGAAAGGAAAGAAAACAGGAAATAATAATTACAGACCCATGGGAAAGAAGAGGCGGGAATAAGAAGATTAATACAGACCAAAAGAGCAAAATAAAATAGGGGGATAAAATAATAGGAATTAAATTAAAGAAACTGAAGTGAAGAAGTAACCCATTGAGAGAAGGAGAGATCCAGCCATGCAGAAGAAGCCTTGAGGTAGCTTGTAATAATGCAACCGATTGTGAAACATAAAGATAGACATCATCAGAGAACACAAAGGCAAAACAAAAACAATGAGTTACTGGAAATCCTTTGATAAAATTAGTAAAGCAAAAGAAAAGGGTGGACATGTGTAGAACATACAAGAGCATAAAGAATGAGAAATTTGGAATAGTGGAATATCCATGGAATTTAATGAAAAGCAGCAGAACAGTTTTAAAACCATAATGTTGGCCATTGAATATTATACTGATGAGCATCGAGTTCAAACACAGAAAGTGAGTAGGATGCATGGATTTTGAAATAGATAAACTACAAAGGAAGTGTAAATAGCATATATACAGAAAGTAACGCATATGATCAGAGTGAAAATGATCGAGGAAGAGAGAGAATACAGGGGTAATGATAACACAGAAGATGTTGAAAGTGAAGAACTTGACATATATAGATGAGCAGAGAGCATCATTAAATCCAGTTAAATTCTTATTCATCCAATAATAGACATGTGGTTTAGAGTACAGAAAGATGTAGTGAGGAAACCCTATCATTCGTGTATTAAGTTTAATGGATATTCCCAGTAAATGGGCTTGAAGAAGAATTCCTAGTATGGCTTGATAAACATTTAGGAGATGAATAAAATTAAAAATTGAAAGATTCATGATTGTGTTAGGCATATCAGAAGTTATGAGAATATTATGATCCCAGACATTAACATCATAGAAGAGGACTAATAACAATGCAAAGATCAGAGACCAATAATTAAAAGGTGATGGATTAGATTCGAACATATTTGAGAAAAATTGGTACTGAAACATAAATAACCAGGTAATAGAAATAGAACAGAAAAAATATAAGGAAAATGATGCTACCTGGACCGGGAGGAACACAATCGGCAAACCCAATCCATTTGTAGCAGAAAGTGGAATGCTTCTATAGGATGGTTTAGAGGATAACTGTAAAAAGGAAAACAAAAAGATTGTTAGCAGAAAAAGAAGCCAAAAAAGAGGGAAAAAATAAAGGGGGAAAGCAAACCCTAGCCATCGTTGTGCGATGGATTTGGATGAAAGCCGCCGCTAATCTTCATAGGGTGCAAACCTTGTGACGGAGGGACTGAGAAATGAAGCAAATCTGCAAAGCAAAAAAAGATTAAAAGGTAATGGGGTAACAAAATAAAAGGGAATTGGAAGAAAAGAAAAATAGGACTAGGGAAGCCCTTAAGGTAGCAGCAGAGAACAGCCGCCTTAGACAACCAAGCGTCATAACTCTCTGAGAATAGAGAAGAAGAAAAAGGGTTAGATCCAACATCGGAAGAGAAAATGGCAAAAACTGAGTCCGATTTATCTGCATGTGAAGAAGGAAATCTGCAAAGCAATAATAGAAAAGAAATCAAAACACAGATTGGTAAAAAAATTAAAAAAACTGGAAAAAAGAAAGGGAGAGAGATAGAGTTCAAATCGGGTTTGAGATTGGGGAGCCCTTCTGTAATCCTCCGATCGGAAGGGAAAGAGGAGGGATCGGACAATGCCCAAAAAAGAGAACAGAATAGTGAAGGATTCTTGCCGTCACCGCAGAGATGATGGGTTTTGACCATCGACGGCAACCGGAAATTAGGATTCATGGACCAAAAAAGAAAAGGAGTTAGAAAAAAACATCCAGAAGACAAATTAAGAGGAAAATAACAAAAAGGAAGACACTTACCACCCAGATCTGGAAAAAACCGGAGAGAAAATTCCATAACAGAGCGAAAAAAATAGTGTATACGAAATGACGGTACAAAACGTATCCAGAAATCATGAGAAACAAAGAAACCAAATGTTAGTAAAATTGATATAAAATAAAAAAAGATAATGTAAAGATGGGGAAATGTGTAGAGGCGTGGGATGACTCCCTTGTGATTCATCCCGATTTCCAAGGGAGAAAAGAAATCTTGCATAACCGGCTGAAGCTGAAGAGCCGTAAGGGGGAGGGGAAGCGGTGGATGAAAAAAATCCACCTGGAAAAACGGAATCTGCAAGAACCAAAAAAACCCTGAAAAAATTGAGAGAAAATTGAGAGCCATCCCACACCCACTCACCCGTTACCCGCTGGAATTTTTACTCGTTGGAATTTTAACTAAGTAAAAAGTACATAAATTGCGGTTTTGTAATATAATTGTGTTGAAAAGCTCCTAATCAATTATTTTAACTCCTAATATTTGACTAAAACTTGTTTTACGTTCCTTTTCGTAGAGGTTTCGGACGAGCAGGTCGAAAAGGGCCTTTCAATGGACCCGTTGGAATTTTAACTGAGTAAAAAGTACAGAAATTGAGGTTTTGCAATATAATTGTGTTGAAAAGCTCCTAATAAATTACATGAACACCTAATATTTGAATAGAACATTTTTGCGTTCCTTTTTGTAGAGGTTTCAGACGAGCAGGTCTAAAAGGGCCTTTCAATGGACCCGTTGGAATTTTAACTATGTAAAAAGTACAGAAATTGAGGTTTTGCAATTTAATTGTGTTGAAAAGCTCCTAATCAATTACATGAACTCCTAAAATTTGATTTAAACTTGTTTTACAGTCCTTTTTGTAGAGGCTTCGGACGAGCGCGTCGAAATGGGCCTTTCAATGGACCCGTTGGAATTTTAACTGAGTAAAAAGTACAGAAATTGCGGTTTTGAAATATAATTGTGTTGAAAAGCTCCTAATCAATTATTTGAACTCCTGATATTTGATTAAAACTTGTTTTGCAATCCTTTTTGTAGAGGTTTCGGACGAGCGGGCGAAGTGGGCCTTTCAATGGACCCGTTGGAATTTTACCTGAGTAAAAAGTACAGAAAATTGAGATTTTGCAATATAATTGTGTTGAAAAGCTCCTAATCAATTATTGAACTCCTAATATTTGAATAAAACATTTTTGCGGTCTTTTTTGTAGAGGTTTCGAACGAGCAGGTCTAAATGGGCCTTTAATTGGACCCGTTGGAATTTTAACTGAGTAAAAAGTACAGAAATTGAGGTTTTGCAATATAATTGTGTTGAAAAGCTCCTAATCAATTATTTGAACTCCTAATATTTGAATAAAACATTTTTGCGGTCCTTTTTGTAGAGGTTTAAGACGAGCAGGTCTAAATGGGCCTTTCAATGTACCCGTTGGAATTTTAACTGAGTAAAAAGTACATAAATTGAGGTTTTGCAATATAATTTTGTTGAAAAGCTCTTAATCAATTACATGAACTCCTAAAATTTGATTAAAACTTGTTTTGCAGTCCTTTTTGTAGAGGTTTCGGACGAGCGCGTCGAAATATGCCTTTCAATGGACCCGTTGGAATTTTAACTGAGTAAAAAGTACAGAAATTGCGGTTTTGCAATATAATTGTGTTGAAAAGCTCCTAATAAATTATTTGAACTCCTAATATTTGAATAAAACATTTTTGCAGTCCTTTTTGTAGAGGTTTCGGACGAGCGGGTCGAAATGGGCCTTTCAACGGACCCGTTGGAATTTTAATTGAGTAAAAAGTACAAAAATTGAGGTTTTGCAATATAATTGTGTTGAAAAGATCCTAATCAATTATTTTAACTGCTAATATTTGAATAAAACATTTTTGCGGTCCTTTTTGTAGAGGTTTCGGACTAGGAGGTCTAAATGGGCCTTTCAATGGATCCGTTGGAATTTTAACTGAGTAAAAAGTACAGAAATTAAGGTTTTGCAATTTAAATGTGTTGAAAAGCTCCTAATCAATTATTTGAACTCCTAAAATTTGAATAAAACCTTTTTGCGGTCCTTTTTGTAGAGGTTCTGGACGAGGAGGTCGAAATGGGCCTTTCAATGGACCCGTTGGAATTTTAACTGAGTAAAAAGAACAGAAATTGAGGTTTTGCAATATAATTGTGTTGAAAAGCTCCTAATCAATTATCAAAACTCCTAATATTTGAATAAAACATTTTTGTGGTCCTTTTTGTAGAGGTTTCGGACGAGCAGCTCGAAATATGCCTTTCAATGGACCCGTTGGAATTTTAACTGAGTAAAAAGTACAGAAATTGCGGTTTTGCAATATAATTGTGTTGAAAAGCTCCTAATAAATTATTTGAACTCCTAATATTTGAATAAAACATTTTTGCAGTCCTTTTTGTAGAGGTTTCGGACGAGCGGGTCGAAATGGGCCTTTCAACGGACCCGTTGGAATTTTAATTGAGTAAAAAGTACAAAAATTGAGGTTTTGCAATATAATTGTGTTGAAAAGATCCTAATCAATTATTTTAACTGCTAATATTTGAATAAAACATTTTTGCGGTCCTTTTTGTAGAGGTTTCGGACTAGGAGGTCTAAATGGGCCTTTCAATGGATCCGTTGGAATTTTAACTGAGTAAAAAGTACAGAAATTAAGGTTTTGCAATTTAAATGTGTTGAAAAGCTCCTAATCAATTATTTGAACTCCTAATATTTGAATAAAACCTTTTTGCGGTCCTTTTTGTAGAGGTTCTGGACGAGCACGTCCAAATGGGCCTTTCAATGGACCCGTTGGAATTTTAACTGAGTAAAAAGAACAGAAATTGAGGTTTTGCAATATAATTGTGTTGAAAAGCTCCTAATCAATTATCAGAACTCCTAATATTTGAATAAAACATTTTTGTGGTCCTTTTTGTAGAGGTTTCGGACGAGCAGGTCGAAATATGCCTTTCAATGGACCCGTTGGAATTTTAACTGAGTAAAAAGTACAGAAATTGCGGTTTTGCAATATAATTGTGTTGAAAAGCTCCTAATAAATTATTTGAACTCCTAATATTTGAATAAAACATTTTTGCAGTCCTTTTTGTAGAGGTTTCGGACGAGCGGGTCGAAATGGGCCTTTCAACGGACCCGTTGGAATTTTAATTGAGTAAAAAGTACAAAAATTGAGGTTTTGCAATATAATTGTGTTGAAAAGATCCTAATCAATTATTTTAACTGCTAATATTTGAATAAAACATTTTTGCGGTCCTTTTTGTAGAGGTTTCGGACTAGGAGGTCTAAATGGGCCTTTCAATGGATCCGTTGGAATTTTAACTGAGTAAAAAGTACAGAAATTAAGGTTTTGCAATTTAAATGTGTTGAAAAGCTCCTAATCAATTATTTGAACTCCTAATATTTGAATAAAACCATTTTGCGGTCCTTTTTGTAGAGGTTTCGGACGAGCACGTCCAAATGGGCCTTTAAATGGACCCGTTGGAATTTTAACGGAGTAAAAAGAACAGAAATTGAGGTTTTGCAATATAATTGTGTTGAAAAGCTCCTAATCAATTATCTGAACTCCTAATATTTGAATAAAACATTTTTGTGGTCCTTTTTGTAGAGGTTTCGGACGAGCATGTCGAAATGGGCCTTTCAATACCTGTTGGAATTTTAACTGAGTAAAAAGTACAGAAATTGAGGTTTTGCAATATAATTGTTTTGAAAAGCTCCTAATCAATTATCTGAACTCCTAATATTTGAATAAAACATTTTTGTGGTCCTTTTTGTAGAGGTTTCGGACGAGCAGGTCGAAAAGGGCCTTTCAATGGACCCGTTGGAATTTTAACTGAGTAAAAAGTACAGAAATTGAGGTTTTGCAATATAATTGTGTTGAAAAGCTCCTAATCAATTATTTGAACTCCTAATATTTGAATAAAACATTTTTGCGGTCATTTTTGTAGAGGTTTCGGACGAGCAGATCTAAATGGGCCTTTCAATGGACCCGTTGGAATTTTAACTGAGTAAAAAGTACAGAAATTGAGGTTTTGTAATATAATTGTGTTGAAAAGCTCCTAATAAATTATTTGAACTCCTAATATTTGAATAAAACATTTTTGCGGTCCTTTTTGTAGAGGTTTTGGACGAGCAGGTCGAAATAGGCCTTTCAATGGACCCGTTGGAATTTCAACTAAGTAAAAAGTACAGAAATTGAGGTTTTGCAATATAATTGTGTTGAAAAGCTTCTAATCAATTACATGATCTCCTAATATTTGAATTAAACATTTTTGCCTTCCTTTTTGTAGAGGTTTCGGACGAGCAGGTCTAAATAGGCCTTTTAATGGACCCGTTAGAATTTTAACTGAGTAAAAAGTACAAAAATTGAGGTTTTGCAATATAATTGTGTTGAAAAGCTCCTAATCAATTATTTGAACTCCTAATATTTGAATAAAACATTTTTGCGGTCCTTTTTGTAGAGGTTTCGGACGAGCGGGTCGAAATCGTCCTTTCAATGGACCTGTTGGAATTTTAACTGAGTAAAAAGTACAGAAATTGCGGTTTTGCAATATAATTGTGTTGAAAAGCTCCTAATAAATTTTTTGAACTCCTAAAATTTGATTAAAACTTGTTTTTGCAGAGGTTTCGGATGAGCGGGTCGAAATGGGCCTTTCAATGGACCAGTTGGAATTTTAACTGAGTAAAAATTACAAAAATTGAGGTTTTGCAATATAATTGTGTTGAAAAGCTTCTAATCAATTATTTGAACTCTTAATATTAGAATAAAACATTTTTGCGGTCCTTTTTGTAGAGGTTTCGGACGAGCAGGTCGAAATGGGCCTTTCAATGGACCCGTTGGAATTTTAACTGAGTAAAAAGTACAAAAATTGAGGTTTTGCAATATAATTGTGTTGAAAAGCTCCTAATCAACTATTTGAACTCCTAATATTTGAATAAAACATTTTTGCGGTCCTTTTTGTAAAGGTTTCAGACGAGCAGGTCTAAATGGGCCTTTTAATGGACCCGTTGGAATTTTAACTGAGTAAAAAGTACAGAAATTGAGGTTTGCAATATAATTGTGTTGAAAAGCTTCTAATCAATTATTTGAACTCTTAATATTAGAATAAAACATTTTTGCGGTCCTTTTTGTAGAGGTTTCGGACGGGCAGGTCTAAATGGGCCTTTCAATGGACCCGTTGGAATTTTAACTGAGTAAAAAGTACAAAAATTGAGGTTTTGCAATATAATTGTGTTGAAAAGCTCCTAATCAATTATTTGAACTCCTAATATTTGAATAAAACATTTTTGCGGTCCTTTTTGTAGAGGTTTCGGACGAGCAGGTCTAAATGGGCCTTTCAATGGACCCGTTGGAATTTTAACTGAGTAAAAAGTACAGAAATTGAGGTTTTGCAATATAATTGTGTTGAAAAGCTTCTAATCAATTATTTGAACTCCTAATATTTGAATAAAATATTTTTGCGGTCCTTTTTGTAGAGGTTTCGGACGAGCAGGTCGAAATGGGCCTTTTAATGGACCCGTTGGAATTTCAACTGAGTAAAAAGTACAGAAATTGAGGTTTTGCAATATAATTGTGTTTAAAAGATCCTAATCAATTACATGAACTCCTAATATTTGAATTAAACATTTTTTCCTTCCTTTTTGTAGAGGTTTCGGACGAGCAGGTCTAAATGGGCCTTTTAATGGACCCGTTGGAATTTTAACTGAGTAAAAAGTACAGAAATTGAGGTTTTGCAATATAATTGTGTTGAAAAGCTCCTAATCAATTATTTGAACTCCTAATATTTGAATAAAACATTTTTACGGTCCTTTTTGTAGAGGTTTCGGACGAGCAGGTCTAAATAGGCCTTTCAATGGACCCGTTGGAATTTGAACTGAGTAAAAAGTACAGAAATTGAGGTTTTGCAATATAATTTTGTTGAAAAGCTCCTAATCAATTACATGAACTCCTAAAATTTGATTAAAACTTGTTTTGCAGTCCTTTTTGTAGAGGTTTCGGACGAGCGGGTCGAAATGGGCCTTTCAATGGACCCGTTGGAATTTTAATTGAGTAAAAAGTACAAAAATTGAGGTTTGGCAATATAATTTTGTTGAAAAGCTCCTAATCAATTATTTGAACTGCTAATATTTAAATAAAACATTTTTGCGGTCCTTTTTGTAGAGGTTTCGGACGAGGAGGTCTAACTAGGCCTTTCAATGGACTCGTTTGAATTTTAACTGAGTAAAAAGTACAGAAATTGAGGTTTTGCAATATAATTGTGTTGAAAAGCTCCTAATCAATTATTTGAACACCTAATATTTGAATAAAACCTTTTTGCGGTTCTTTTTGTAGAGGTTTCGGACGAGCACGTCTAAATGGGCCTTTCAATGGACCCGTTAGAATTTTAACAGAGTAAAAAGTACATAAATTGAGGTTTGCAATATAATTGTGTTGAAAAGCTCCTAATCAATTATTTGAACTCCTAATATTTGAATAAAACATTTTTGCGGTCCTTTTTGTAGAGGTTTCGGACGAGCAGGTCTAAATGGGCCCTTCAATGGACCCGTTGGAATTTTAACTGAGTAAAAAGTACAGAAATTGAGGTTTTGCAATATAATTGTGTTGAAAAGCTCCTAATCAATTATTTGAACTCCTAATATTTGAATAAAATATTTTTGCGGTCCTTTTTGTAGAGGTTTCGGACGAGGAGGTCGAAATGGGCCTTTTAATGGACCCGTTGGAATTTCAACTGAGTAAAAAGTACAGAAATTGAGGTTTTGCAATATAATTGTGTTGAAAAGATCCTAATCAATTACATGAACTCCTAATATTTGAATTAAACATTTTTGCCTTCCTTTTTGTAGAGGTTTCGGACGAGCAGGTCTAAATGGGCCTTTTAATGGACCCGTTGGAACTCTAACTGAGTAAAAAGTACAGAAATTGAGGTTTTGCAATATAATTGTGTTGAAAAGCTCCTAATCAATTATTTAAACTCCTAATATTTAAATAAAACATTTTTACGGTCCTTTTTGTAGAGGTTTCGGACGAGCAGGTCTAAATAGGCCTTTCAATGGACCCGTTGGAATTTGAACTGAGTAAAAAGTACAGAATTTGAGGTTTTGCAATATAATTTTGTTGAAAAGCTCCTAATCAATTACATGAACTCCTAAAATTTGATTAAAACTTGTTTTGCAGTCCTTTTTGTAGAGGTTTCGGACGAGCAGGTCTAAATGGGCCTTTTAATGGACCCGTTGGAATTTTAACTGAGTAATAAGTACAGAAATTGAGGTTTTGCAATATAATTGTGTTGAAAAGCTCCTAAAAAATTATTTAAACTCCTAATATTTGAATAAAACATTTTTACGGTCCTTTTTGTAGAGGTTTCGGACGAGCAGGTCTAAATAGGCCTTTCAATGGACCCGTTGGAATTTTAATTGAGTAAAAAGTACAAAAATTGAGGTTTGGCAATATAACTTTGTTGAAAAGCTCCTATTCAGTTATTTGAACTGCTACTATTTGAATAAAACATTTTTGCGGTCCTTTTTGTAGAGGTTTCGGACGAGAAGGTCTAACTGGGCCTTTCAATACACTCGTTGGAATTTTAACTGAGTAAAAAGTACAGAAATTGAGGATTTGCAATATAATTGTGTTGAAAAGCTCCTAATCAATTATTTGAACACCTAATATTTGAATAAAACCTTTTTGCGGTTCTTTTTGTAGAGGTTTTGGACGAGCACGTCTAAATGGGCCTTTCAATGGACCCGTTAGAATTTTAACTGAGTAAAAAGTACAGAAATTGAGGTTTGCAATATAATTGTGTTGAAAAGCTCCTAATCAATTATTTGAACTCCTAATATTTGAATAAAACATTTTTGCGGTCCTTTTTGTAGAGGTTTCGGACGAGCGGGTCGAAATGGGCCTTTCAATGGACCCGTTGGAATTTTAACTGAGTAAAAAGTACAGAAATTGCGGTTTTGCAATATAATTGTGTTGAAAAGCTCCTAATAATTATTTGAACTCCTAATATTTGAATAATACATTTTTGCGGTCCTTTTTGTAGAAGTTTCGGACGAGCAGGTCTAAATGGGCCCTTCAATGGACCCGTTGGAATTTTAACTGAGTAAAAAGTACAGAAATTGAGGTTTTGCAATATAATTGTGTTGAAAAGCTCCTAATCAATTATTTGAACTCCTAATATTTGAATAAAATATTTTTGCGGTCCTTTTTGTAGAGGTTTCGGACTAGCAGGTCGAAATGGGCCTTTTAATGGACCCGTTGGAATTTCAACTAAGTAAAAAGTACAGAAATTGAGGTTTTGTAATATAATTGTGTTGAAAAGATCCTAATCAATTACATGAACTCCTAATATTTGAATTAAACATTTTTGCCTTCCTTTTTGTAGAGGTTTCGGACGAGCAGGTCTAAATGGGCCTTTTAATGGACCCGTTGGAATTTTAACTGAGTAAAAAGTACAGAAATTGAGGTTTTGAAATATAATTGTGTTGAAAAGCTCCTAATCAATTATTTAAACTCCTAATATTTGAATAAAACATTTTTACGGTCCTCTTTGTAGAGGTTTCGGACGAGCAGGTCTAAATAGGCCTTTCAATGGACCCGTTGGAATTTGAACTGAGTAAAAAGTACAGAAATTGAGGTTTTGCAATATAATTTTGTTGAAAAGCTCCTAATCAATTACATGAACTCCTAAAATTTGATTAAAACTTGTTTTGCAGTCCTTTTTCTAGAGGTTTCGGACGAGCGGGTCGAAATGGGCCTTTCAATGGACCCGTTGGAATTTTAACTGAGTAAAAATTACAGAAATTGCGGTTTTGCAATATAATTGTGTTGAAAAGCTCCTAATCAATTATTTGAACTCCTAATATTTGAATAAAACATTTTTGCAGTCCTCTTTGTAGAGGTTTCGGACGAGCGGGTCGAAATGGGCCTTTCAATGGACCCGTTGGAATTTTAATTGAGTAAAAAGTACAAAAATTGAGGTTTTGCAATATAATTTTGTTGAAAAGCTCCTCATCAATTATTTGAACTGCTAATATTTGAATAAAACATTTTTGCGGTCCTTTTTGTAGAGGTTTCGGACGAGGAGGTCTAACTGGGCCTTTCAATGGACCCGTTGGAATTTTAACTGAGTAAAAAGTACAGAAATTGAGGTTTTGCAATATAATTGTGTTTAAAAGCTCCTAATCAATTATTTGAACACCTAATATTTGAATAAAACCTTTTTGCGGTTCTTTTCGTAGAGGTTTCGGACGAGCACGTCTAAATGGGCCTTTCAATGGACCCGTTAGAATTTTAACTGAGTAAAAAGTACAGAAATTGAGGTTTGCAATATAATTGTGTTGAAAAGCTCCTAATCAATTATTTGAACTCCTAATATTTGAATAAAACATTTTTGTGGTCCTTTTTGTAGAGGTTTCGGACGAGCAGGTCGAAATGGGCCTTTCAATGGACCCGTTGGAATTTTAACTGAGTAAAAAGTACAGAAAATGAGGTTTTGCAATATAATTGTTTTGAAAAGCTCCTAATCAATTATTTGAACTCCTAATATTTGAATAAAACATTTTTGCGGTCATTTTTGTAGAGGTTTCGGACGAGCAGATCTAAATGGGCCTATCAATGGACCCGTTGGAATTTTAACTGAGTAAAAAGTACAGAAATAGAGGTTTTGCAATATAACTGTGTTGAAAAGCTCCTAATCAATTATTTGAACTCCTAATATTTGAATAAAACATTTTTGCGGTCATTTTTGTAGAGGTTTCGGACGAGCAGATCTAAATGGGCCTTTCAATGGACCCGTTGGAATTTTCACTGAGTAAAAAGTACAGAAATTGAGGTTTTGCAATATAATTGTGTTTAAAAGCTCCTAATCAATTATTTGAACTCCTAATATTTGAATAAAATATTTTTGCGGTCCTTTTTGTAGAGGTTTCAGACGAGCAGGTCGAAATGGGCCTTTTAATGGACCCGTTGGAATTTCAACTGAGTAAAAACTACAGAAATTGAGGTTTTGCAATATAATTGTGTTGAAAAGATCCTAATCAATTACATGAACTCCTAATATTTGAATTAAACATTTTTGCCTTCCTTTTTGTAGAGGTTTCGGACGAGCAGGTCTAAATGGGCCTTTTAATGGACCCGTTGGAATTTTAACTGAGTAAAAAGTACAGAAATTGAGGTTTTGCAATATAATTGTGTTGAAAAGCTCCTAATCAATTATTTGAACACCTAATATTTGAATAAAACCTTTTCGCGGTTCTTTTTGTAGAGGTTTCGGACGAGAACGTCTAAATGGGCCTTTCAATGGACCCGTTAGAATTTTAACTGAGTAAAAAGTACAGAAATTGAGGTTCGCAATATAATTGTGTTGAAAAGCTCCTAATCAATTATTTGAACTCCTAATATTTGAATAAAACATTTTTGTGGTCCTTTTTGTAGAGGTTTCGGACGAGCAGGTCGAAATGGGCCTTTCAATGGACCCGTTGGAATTTGAATTGAGTAAAAAGTACAAAAATTGAGGTTTTGCAATATAATTTTGTTGAAAAGCTCCTAATCAATTATTTGAACTGCTAATATTTGAATAAAACATTTTTTGCGGTCCTTTTTGTAGAGGTTTCGGACGAGGAGGTCTAACTGGGCCTTTCAATGGACCCGTTAGAATTTTAACTGAGTAAAAAGTACAGAAATTGAGGTTTTGCAATATAATTTTGTTGAAAAGCTCCTAATCAATTACATGAACTCCTAAAATTTGATTAAAACTTGTTTTGCAGTCCTTTTTGTAGAGGTTTCGGACGAGCGGGTCGAAATGGGCCTTTCAATGGACCCGTTGGAATTTTAACTGAGTAAAAATTACAGAAGTTGCGATTTTGCAATATAATTGTGTTGAAAAGCTCCTAATCAATTATTTGAACTCCTAATATTTGAATAAAACATTTTTGCAGTCCTCTTTGTAGAGGTTTCGGACGAGCGGGTCGAGATGGGCCTTTCAAAGGACTCGTTGGAATTTTAATTGAGTAAAAAGTACAAAAATTGAGGTTTTGCAATATAATTTTGTTGAAAAGCTCCTAATCAATTATTTGAACTACTAATATTTGAATAAAACATTTTTGCGGTCCTTTTTGTAGAGGTTTCGGACGAGCAGGTCTAAATGGGCCTTTTAATGGACCCGTTGGAATTTTAACTAAGTAAAAAGTACAGAAATTGAGGTTTTGCAATATAATTGTGTTGAAAAGCTCCTAATCAATTATTTAAACTCCTAATATTTGAATAAAACATTTTTACGGTCCTTTTTGTAGAGGTTTCGGACGAGCAGGTCTAAATAGGCCTTTCAATGGACCCGTTGGAATTTTAATTGAGTAAAAAGTACAAAAATTGAGGTTTGTCAATATAATTTTGTTGAAAAGCTCCTAATCAATTATTTGAACTGCTACTATTTGAATAAAACATTTTTGCGGTCCTTTTTGTAGAGGTTTCGGACGAGGAGGTCTAACTGGGCCTTTCAATGGACTCGTTGGAATTTTAACAGAGTAAAAAGTATAGAAATTGAGGTTTTGCAATATAATTGTATTGAAAAGCTCCTAATCAATTATTTGAACACCTAATATTTGAATAAAACCTTTTTGCTGTTCTTTTTGTAGAGGTTTCGGACGAGCACGTCTAAATGGGCCTTTCATTTGACCCGTTGGAATTTGAACTGAGTAAAAAGTACAGAAATTGAGGTTTTGCAATATAATTTTGTTGAAAAGCTCCTAATCAATTACATGAACTCCTAAAATTTGATTAAAACTTGTTTTGCAGTCCTTTTTGTAGAGGTTTCGGACGAGCGGGTCGAAATGGGCCTTTCAATGGACCCGTTGGAATTTTAACTGAGTAAAAATTACAGAAGTTGCGGTTTTGCAAGATAATTGTGTTGAAAAGCTCCTAATCAATTATTTGAACTCCTAATATTTGAATAAAACATTTTTGCAGTCCTCTTTGTAGAGGTTTCGGACGAGCGGGTCGAAATGGGCCTTTCAATGGACCCGTTGGAATTTTAATTGAGTAAAAAGTACAAAAATTGAGGTTTTGCAATATAATTTTGTTGAAAAGCTCCTAATCAATTATTTGAACTGCTAATATTTGAATAAAACATTTTTGCGGTCCTTTTTGTAGAGGTTTCGGACGAGCAGGTCTAAATGGGCCTTTTAATGGACCAGTTGGAATTTTAACTGGGTAAAAAGTATAGAAATTGAGGTTTTGCAATATAATTGTGTTGAAAAGCTCCTAATCAATTATTTAAACTCCTAATATTTGAATAAAACATTTTTACGTTCCTTTTTGTAGAGGTTTCGGACGAGCAGGTCTAAATAGGCTTTTCAATGGACCCGTTGGAATTTTAATTGAGTAAAAAGTACAAAAATTGAGGTTTGGCAATATCATTTTGTTGAAAAGCTCCTAATCAATTATTTGAACTGCTACTATTTGAATAAAACATTTTTGCGGTCCTTTTTGTAGAGGTTTCGGACGAGGAGGTCTAACTGGGCCTTTCAATGGACTCGTTGGAATTTTAACTGAGTAAAAAGTACAGAAATTGAGGTTTTGCAATATATTTGTGTTGTAAAGCTCCTAATCAATTATTTGAACACCTAATATTTGAATAAAACCTTTTTGCGGTTCTTTTTGTAGAGGTTTCGGACGAGCACGTCTAAATGGGCCTTTCAATGGACCCGTTAGAATTTTAACTGAGTAAAAAGTACAGAAATTGAGGTTTGCAATATAATTGTGTTGAAAAGCTCCTAATCAATTATTTGAACTCCTAATATTTGAATAAAACATTTTTGTGGTCCTTTTTGTAGAGGTTTCGGACGAGCAGGTCGAAATGGGCTTTTCAATGGACCCGTTGGAATTTTAACTGAGTAAAAAGTACAGAAATTGAGGTTTTTCAATATAATTGTGTTGAAAAGCTCCTAATCAATTATTTGAACTCCTAATATTTTAATAAAACATTTTTGCGGTCATTTTTGTAGAGGTTTCGGACGAGCAGATCTAAATGGGCCTTTCAATGGACCCGTTGGAATTTTCACTGAGTAAAAAGTACAGAAATTGAGGTTTTGCAATATAATTGTGTTGAAAAGCTCCTAATCAATTATTTGAACTCCTAATATTTGAATAAAATATTTTTGCGGTCCTTTTTGTAGAGGTTTCGGACGAGCAGGTCGAAATGGGCTTTTTAATGGACCCGTTGGAATTTCAACTGAGTAAAAAGTACAGAAATTGAGGTTTTGCAATATAATTGTGTTGAAAAGATCCTACATGAACTCCTAATATTTGAATTAAACATTTTGGCCTTCCTTTTTGTAGAGGTTTCGGACGAGCAGGTCTAAATGGGCCTTTTAATGGACCCGTTGGAATTTTAACTGAGTAAAAAGTACAGAAATTGAGGTTTTGCAATATAATTGTGTTGAAAAGCTCCTAATCAATTATTTGAACTCCTAATATTTGAATAAAACATTTTTTGCGGTCCTTTTTCTAGAGGTTTCGGACGAGCAGGTCTAAATGAGCCTTTCAATGGACCCGTTGGAATTTTAACTGAGTAAAAAGTACAGAAATTGTGGTTTTGCAATATAATTGTGTTGAAAAGCTCCTAATCAATTATTTGAACTCCTAATATTTGAATAAAACATTTTTGCGGTCCTTTTTGTAGAGGTTTCGGACGAGCGGGTCGAAATGGGCCTTTCAATGGACCCGTTGGAATTTTAACTGAGTAAAAGATACATAAATTGAGGTTTTGCAATATAATTATGTTGAAAAGCTCCTAATCAATTACATGAACTCCTAAAATTTGATTAAAACAATTTTTGCAGTCCTTTTTGTAGAGGTTTCGGACGAGCGGGTCGAAATGGGCCTTTCAATGGACCCGTTGGAATTTTAACTGAGTAAAAAGTATACAAATTGAGGTTTTGCAATATAATTCTGTTGAAAAGCTCCTAATCAATTATTTGAACCCCTAATATTTGAATAAAGCATTTTTGCGGTCCTTTTTGTAGAAGTTTCGGACAAGGAGGTTGAAATGGGCCTTTCAATGGACCCGTTGGAATTTTAAATGAGTAAAAAGTACATAAATTGCGGTTTTGTAATATAATTTTGTTGAAAAGCTCCTAATAATTTATTTGAACTTCTAATATTTGAATAAAACATTTTTGCGGTCCTTTTTGTAGAGGTTTCGGACGAGCGGGTCGAAATGAGCCTTTCAATGGACCCTTTGGAATTTTAACTGAGTAAAAAGTACAAAAATTGAGGTTTTGCAATATAATTGTGTTGAAAAGCTCCTAATCAATTATTTGAACTCCTAATATTAGAATAAAACATTTTTGCGGTCCTTTTTGTAGAGGTTTCGGACGAGCAGGTCTAAATGAGCCTTTCAATGGACCCATTGGAATTTTAACTGAGTAAAAAGTACAGAAATTGAGGTTTTGCAATATAATTGTGTTGAAAAGCTCCTAATCAGTTATTTGAACTCCTAATATTTGAAGAAAATATTTTTGCGGTCCTTTTTGTAGAGGTTTCGGACGAGCGGGTCGAAATGGACCTTTCAATGGACCTGTTGGAATTTTAACTGAGTAAAAAGTATAGAAATTGCGGTTTTGCAATATAATTGTGTTGAAAAGCTCCTAATCAATTATTTGAACTCCTAAAATTTGATTAAAACTTGTTTTGCAGTTCTTTTTGCAGAGGTTTCGGATTCGCGGGTCGAAATGGGCCTTTCAATGGACCCATTCGAATTTTAACTGAGTAAAATGTACAAAAATTGAGGTTTTGCAATATAATTGTGTTGAAAAGCTCCTAATCAGATATTTGAACTCCTAATATTAGAATAAAACATTTTTGCGATCCTTTTTGTAGAGGTTTCGGACGAGCAGGTCTAAATGGGCCTTTCAATGGACCCGTTGGAATATTAACTGAGTAAAAAGTATAGAAATTGAGCAATTTGCAATATAATTGTGTTGAAAAGCTCCTAATCAATTACATGAATTCCTAAAATTTGATTAAAACTGGTTTTGCAGTCCTTTTTGTAGAGGTTTCGGACGAGCGGGTCGAAATGGGCCTTTCAATGGACCCGTTGGAATTTTAACTAAGTAAAATGTACATAAATTGAGGTTTTGCAATATAATTGTGTTGAAAAGCTCCTAATCACTTTTTTGAACTCCTAATATTTGAATAAAGCATTTTTGCGGTCCTTTTTGTAGAGGTTTCAGACAAACATGTATAAATGGGCCTTTCAATTGACCCGTTGGAATTTTAACTGAGTAAAAAGTACAGAAATTGAGGTTTTGCAATATAATTGTGTTGAAAAGCTCCTAATCAATTACATGAACTCCTAAAATTTGATTAAAACTTGTTTTGCAGTCCTTTTTGTAGAGGTTTCGGACAAGCGGGTCGAAATGGATCGTTCAATGGACTCGTTGGAATTTTAACTAAGTAAAAAGTACAGAAATTGCGGTTTTGCAATATAATTGTGTTGAAAAGCTCCTAATCAATTATTTTAACTCCTAATATTTGACTAAAACTTGTTTTGCGGTCCTTTTGGTAGAGGTTTCGGACGAGCAATTCGAAAAGGGTCTTTCAATGGACCCGTTGGAATTTTAACTGAGTAAAAAGTACAGAAATTGAAGTTTTGAAACATAATTCTGTTGAAAAGCTCCTAATCAATTACATGAACTCCTAATATTTGAATAGAACATTTTTGCGTTCCTTTTTGTAGAGGTTTTGGACGAGCAGGTCTAAAAGGGCCTTTCAATGGACCCGTTGGAATTTTAACTATGTAAAAAGTACAGAAATTGAGGTTTTGCAATTTAATTGTGTTGAAAAGCTCCTAATCAATTACATGAACTCCTAAAATTTGATTTAAACTTGTTTTACAGTCCTTTTTGTAGAGGTTTCGGACGAGCGCGTCGAAATAGGCCTTTCAATGGACCCGTTGGAATTTTAACTGAGTAAAAAGTACAGAAATTGAGGTTTTGCAATATAATTGTGTTGAAAAGCTCCTAATCAACTATTTGAACTCCTGATATTTGATTAAAACTTGTTTTGTAGTCCTTTTTGTAGAGGTTTCGGACGAGCGGGCGAAGTGGGCCTTTAAATGGACCCGTTGGAATTTTAACTTAGTAAAAAGTACAGAAATTGACATTTTGCAATATAATTGTGTTGAAAAGCTCCTAATCAATTATTGAACTCCTAATATTTGAATAAAACATTTTTGCGGTCTTTTTTGTAGTGGTTTCGGACGAGCAGGTCTAAATGGGCCTTTCAATGTACCCGTTGGAATTTTAACTGGGTAAAAAGTACATAAAAATAGGTTTTACAATATAATTTTGTTGAAAAGCTCTTAATCAATTACATGAACTCCTAAAATTTGATTAGAACTTGTTTTGCAGTCTTTTTTGTAGAGGTTTCGGACGAGCGGGTCGAAATATGCCTTTCAATGGACCCGTTGGAATTTTAACTGAGTAAAAAGTACAGAAATTGCGGTTTTGCAATATAATTGTGTTGAAAAGCTCCTAATCAATTATTTTAACTGCTAATATTTGAATAAAACATTTTTGTGGTCCTTTTTGTACTGGTTTCGGACTAGGAGGTCTAAATGGGCCTTTCAATGGATCCGTTGGAATTTTAACTGAGTAAAAAGTACAGAAATTGAGGTTTTGCAATATAATTGTGTTGAAAGCTCCTAATCAATTATTTGAACTCCTAATATTTGAATAAAACCTTTTTGCGGTCCTTTTTGTAGAGGTTTCAGACGAGCACGTCTAAATGGGCCTTTCAATGGACCCGTTGGAATTTTAACTGAGTAAAAAGAACAGAAATTGAGGTTTTGCAATATAATTGTGTTGAAAAGCTCCTAATCAATTATCTGAACTCCTAATATTTGAATAAAACATTTTTGTGGTCCTTTTTGTAGAGGTTTCGGACGAGCAGGTCGAAATGGGCCTTTAAATACCCGTTGGAATTTTAACTGAGTAAAAAGTACAGAAATTGAGGTTTTGCAATATAATTGTGTTGAAAAGCTCCTAATCAATTATTTGAACTCCTAATATTTGAATAAAACATTTTTGCGGTCCTTTTTGTAGTGGTTTCGGACGAGCGGGTCGAAATGGTCCTTTCAATGGACCTGTTGGAATTTTAACTGAGTAAAAATTACAGAAATTGCGGTTTTGCAATATAATTGTGTTGAAAAGCACCTAATCAATTATTTGAACTCCTAAAATTTGATTAAAACTTGTTTTGCAGAGGTTTCGGATGAGCGGGTCGAAATGGGCCTTTCAATGGACCCGTTAGAATTTTAATTGAGTAAAAAGTACAAAAATTGAGGTTTTACAATATAATTGTGTTGAAAAGCTTCTAATCAATTATTTGAACTCCTAATATTAGAATAAAACATTTTTGCGGTCCTTTTTGTAGAGGTTTCGGACGAGCGGGTCGAAATGGTCCTTTCAATGGACCTGTTAGAATTTTAACTGAGTAAAAAGTACAGAAATTGAGGTTTTGCAATATAATTGTGTTGAAAAGCTCCTAATCAATTATTTGAACTCCTAATATTTGAAGAAAACATTTTTGCGGTCCCTTTTGTAGAGGTTTCGGACGAGCGGGTCGAAATGGTCCTTTCAATGGACCTGTTAGAATTTTAACTGAGTAAAAAGTACAGAAATTGCGGTTTTGCAAAGTAATTGTGTTGAAAAGCGCCTAATCAATTACATGAACTCCTAAAATTTTATTAAAACTTTTTTTGCAGTCCTTTTTGTAGAGGTTTCGGACGAGAGGGTTGAAATGGGCCTTTCAATGGACCCGTTGGAATTTTAACTGAGAAAAAAGTACAGAAATTGAGGTTTTGCAATATAATTGTGTTGAAAAGCTCCTAATCAATTATTTGAACTCCTAATATTTGAATAAAACATTTTTGTGGTCCTTTTTGTAGAGGTTTCGGACGAGCAGGTCGAAATGGGCCTTTCAATGGACCTGTTGGAATTTTAACTGAGTAAAAAGTACAGAAATTGCGGTTTTGCAATATAATTGTGTTGAAAAGCTCCTAATCAATTATTTGAACTCCTAAAATTTGATTAAAACTTGTTTTGTAGAGGTTTCGGATGAGCGGGTCGAAATGGGCCTTTCAATGGACCCGTTGGAATTTTAATTGAGTAAAAAGTACAAAAATTGAGGTTTTGCAATATAATTGTGTTGAAAAGCTTCTAATCAATTATTTGAACTCCTAATATTATAATAAAACATTTTTGCGATCCTTTTTGTAGAGGTTTCGGACGGGCAGGTCTAAATGGGCCTTTCAATGGACCCGTTGGAATTTTAACTGAGTAACAAGTACAAAAATTGAGGTTTTGCAATATAATTGTGTTGAAAAGCTCCTAATCAATTATTTCAACTCCTAATATTTCAATAAAATATTTTTGCGGTCCTTTTTGTAGAGGTTTCGGACGGGCAGGTCTAAATGGGCCTTTCAATGGATCCGTTGGAATTTTAACTGAGTAAAAAGTACAGAAATTGAGGTTTTGCATTATAATTGTGTTGAAAAGCTCCTAATCAATTATTTGAACTCCTAATATTAGAATAAAACCTTTTTGCGGTCCTTTTTGTAGAGGTTTCGGACGAGCACGTCTAAATGGGCCTTTCAATGGACCCGTTGGAATTTTAACTGAGTAAAAAGAACAGAAATTGAGGTTTTGCAATATAATTGTGTTGAAAAGCTCCTAATCAATTATCTGAACTCCTAATATTTGAATAAAACATTTTTGTGGTCCTTTTTGTAGAGGTTTCGGACGAGCAGGTCGAAATGGGCCTTTCAATGGACCCGTTGGAATTTTAATTGAGTTAAAAGTACAGAAATTGAGGTTTTGTAATATAATTGTGTTGAAAAGCTCCTAATCAATTATTTGAACTCCTGATATTTGATTAAAACTTGTTTTGTAGTCCTTTTTGTAGAGGTTTCGGACGAGCGGGCGAAGTGGGCCTTTAAATGGACCCGTTGGAATTTTAACTTAGTAAAAAGTACAGAAATTGACATTTTGCAATATAATTGTGTTGAAAAGCTCCTAATCAATTATTGAACTCCTAATATTTGAATAAAACATTTTTGCGGTCTTTTTTGTAGTGGTTTCGGACGAGCAGGTCTAAATGGGCCTTTCAATGTACCCGTTGGAATTTTAACTGGGTAAAAAGTACATAAAAATAGGTTTTACAATATAATTTTGTTGAAAAGCTCTTAATCAATTACATGAACTCCTAAAATTTGATTAGAACTTGTTTTGCAGTCTTTTTTGTAGAGGTTTCGGACGAGCGGGTCGAAATATGCCTTTCAATGGACCCGTTGGAATTTTAACTGAGTAAAAAGTACAGAAATTGCGGTTTTGCAATATAATTGTGTTGAAAAGCTCCTAATCAATTATTTTAACTGCTAATATTTGAATAAAACATTTTTGCGGTCCTTTTTGTACTGGTTTCGGACTAGGAGGTCTAAATGGGCCTTTCAATGGATCCGTTGGAATTTTAACTGAGTAAAAAGTACAGAAATTGAGGTTTTGCAATATAATTGTGTTGAAAAGCTCCTAATCAATTATTTGAACTCCTAATATTTGAATAAAACCTTTTTGCGGTCCTTTTTGTAGAGGTTTCAGACGAGCACGTCTAAATGGGCCTTTCAATGGACCCGTTGGAATTTTAACTGAGTAAAAAGAACAGAAATTGAGGTTTTGCAATATAATTGTGTTGAAAAGCTCCTAATCAATTATCTGAACTCCTAATATTTGAATAAAACATTTTTGTGGTCCTTTTTGTAGAGGTTTCGGACGAGCAGGTCGAAATGGGCCTTTCAATACCCGTTGGAATTTTAACTGAGTAAAAAGTACAGAAATTGCGGTTTTGCAAAGTAATTGTGTTGAAAAGCGCCTAATCAATTACATGAACTCCTAAAATTTTATTAAAACTTTTTTTGCAGTCCTTTTTGTAGAGGTTTCGGACGAGAGGGTTGAAATGGGCCTTTCAATGGACCCGTTGGAATTTTAACTGAGAAAAAAGTACAGAAATTGAGGTTTTGCAATATAATTGTGTTGAAAAGCTCCTAATCAATTATTTGAACTCCTAATATTTGAATAAAACATTTTTGCGGTCCTTTTTGTAGAGGTTTCGGACGAGCAGGTCGAAATGGGCCTTTCAATGGACCTGTTGGAATTTTAACTGAGTAAAAAGTACAGAAATTGCGGTTTTGCAATATAATTGTGTTGAAAAGCTCCTAATCAATTATTTGAACTCCTAAAATTTGATTAAAACTTGTTTTGTAGAGGTTTCGGATGAGCGGGTCGAAATGGGCCTTTCAATGGACCCGTTGGAATTTTAATTGAGTAAAAAGTACAGAAATTGAGGTTTTGCAATATAATTGTGTTGAAAATCTCCTAATCAATTATTTGAACTCCTAATATTTGAATAAAACATTTTTGTGGTCCTTTTTGTAGAGGTTTCGGACGAGCAGATCTAAATGGGCCTTTCAATGGACCCGTTGGAATTTTAACTAAGTAAAAAGTACATAAATTGAGGTTTTTCAATGTAATTGTGTTGAAAAGCTTCTAATCAATTACATGAACTCCTAAAATTTGATTAAAACTTGTTTTGCGGTCCTTTTTCTAGAGGTTTCGGACGAGCGGGTCGAAATTGAGGTTTTGCAATATAATTGTGTTGAAAAGCTTCTAATCAATTATTTGAACTCCTAATATTATAATAAAACATTTTTGCGATCCTTTTTGTAGAGGTTTCGGACGGGCAGGTCTAAATGGGCCTTTCAATGGACCCGTTGGAATTTTAACTGAGTAACAAGTACAAAAATTGAGGTTTTGCAATATAATTGTGTTGAAAAGCTCCTAATCAATTATTTCAACTCCTAATATTTCAATAAAATATTTTTGCGGTCCTTTTTGTAGAGGTTTCGGACGGGCAGGTCTAAATGGGCCTTTCAATGGATCCGTTGGAATTTTAACTGAGTAAAAAGTACAGAAATTGAGGTTTTGCATTATAATTGTGTTGAAAAGCTCCTAATCAATTATTTGAACTCCTAATATTAGAATAAAACCTTTTTGCGGTCCTTTTTGTAGAGGTTTCGGACGAGCACGTCTAAATGGGCCTTTCAATGGACCCGTTGGAATTTTAACTGAGTAAAAAGAACAGAAATTGAGGTTTTGCAATATAATTGTGTTGAAAAGCTCCTAATCAATTATCTGAACTCCTAATATTTGAATAAAACATTTTTGTGGTCCTTTTTGTAGAGGTTTCGGACGAGCAGGTCGAAATGGGCCTTTCAATACCCGTTGGAATTTTAACTGAGTAAAAAGTACAGAAATTGCGGTTTTGCAATATAATTGTGTTGAAAAGCTCCTAATCAATTATTTGAACTCCTAAAATTTGATTAAAACTTGTTTTGCAGTCCTTTTTGCAGAGGTATCGGATGAGCGGGTCGAAATGGGCCTTTCAATGGACCCGTTGGAATTTTAACTGAGTAAAGAGTACAAAAATTTAGGTTTTGCAATATAATTGTGTTGAAAAGCTCCTAATCAATTTTTTGAACTCCTAATATTAAAATAAAACATTTTTGCGGTCGTTTTTGTAGAGGTTTCGGACGAGCAGGTCTAAATGGGCCTTTCAATGGACCCGTTGGAATTTTAACTGAGTAAAAAGTACAAAAATTGAGGTTTTGCAATATAATTGTGTTGAAAAGCTCCTAATCAATTATTTGAACTCCTAATATAATTTTGTTGAAAAGCTTCTAAGCAATTACATGAACTCCTAAAATTTGATTAAAACTTGTTTTGCAGTCCTTTTTGAGAGGTTTCGGACGAGCGGGTCGAAATGGGCCTTTCAATGGACCCGTTGAAATTTTAACTGAGTAAAAAGTACAGAAATTGCGGTTTTGCAATATAATTGTGTTGAAAAGCTCCTAATCAATTATTTGAACTCCAAATATTTGAATAAAACATTTTTGCAGTCCTTTTTGTAGAGGTTTCGGACGAGCGGGTCGAAATGGGCCTTTCAATGGACCCGTTGGAATTTTAATTGAGTAAAAAGTACAAAAATTGAGGTTTTGCAATACAATTTTCTTGAAAAGCTCCTAATCAATTATTTGAACTGCTAATATTTGAATAAAACATTTTTGCGGTCCTTTTGTAGAGGTTTCGGACGAGGAGGTCTAACTGGGCCTTTCAATGGACCCGTTGGAATTTTAACTGAGTAAAAAGTACAGAAATTGAGGTTTTGCAATATAATTGTGTTGATAAGCTCCTAATCAATTATTTGAACTGCTAATATTTGAATAAAACATTTTTGCGGTCCTTTTGTAGAGGTTTCGGACGAGGAGGTCTAACTGGGCCTTTCAATGGACCCGTTGGAATTTTAACTGAGTAAAAAGTACAGAAATTGAGGTTTTGCAATACAATTTTGTTGAAAAGCTCCTAATCAATTATTTGAACTCCTAATATTTGAATAAAACATTTTTGTGGTCCTTTTTGTAGAGGTTTCGGACGAGCAGGTCGAAATGGGCCTTTCAATGGACCCGTTGGAATTTTAACTGAGTAAAAAGTACAGAAATTGAGGTTTTGCAATATAATTGTGTTGAAAAGCTCCTAATCAATTATTTCAACTCCTAATATTTCAATAAAACATTTTTGCGGTCATTTTTGCAGAGGTTTCGGACGAGCAGATCTAAATGGGCCTTTCAATGGACCCGTTGGAATTTTCACTAAGTAAAAAGTACAGAAATTGAGGTTTTGCAATATAATTGTGTTGAAAATCTCCTAATCAATTATTTGAACTCCTAATATTTGAATAAAATATTTTTGCGGTCCTTTTTGTAGAGGTTTCGGACGAGCAGGTCGAAATGGGCCTTTTAATGGACCCGTTGGAATTTCAACTGAGTAAAAAGTACAGAAATTGAGGTTTTGCAATATAATTGTGTTGAAAAGCTCCTAATCAATTACATGAACTCCTAATAATTGAATTAAACATTTTTGCCTTCCTTTTTGTAGAGGTTTCGGACGAGCATGTCTAAATGGGCCTTTTAATGTACCCGTTGGAATTTTAACTGAGTAAAAAGTACAGAAATTTAGGTTTTGCAATATAATTGTGTTGAAAAGCTCCTAATCAATTATTTGAACTCCTAATATTTGAATAAAACATTTTTGCGGTCCTTTTTCTAGAGGTTTCGGACGAGTAGGTCTAAATGAGCCTTTCAATGGACCCGTTGGAATTTTAACTGAGTAAAAAGTACAGAAATTGTGGTTTTGCAATATAATTGTGTTGAAAAGCTCCTAATCAATTATTTGAACTCCTAATATTTGAATAAAACATTTTTGCGGTCCTTTTTGTAGAGGTTTCGGACGAGCGGGTCGAAATGGGCCTTTCAATGGACCCGTTGGAATTTTAACTAAGTAAAAGATACATAAATTGAGGTTTTGCAATATAATTGTGTTGAAAAGCTCCTAATCAATTACATGAACACCTAAAATTTGATTAAAACATTTTTTGCAGTCCTTTTTGTAGAGGTTTCGGACGAGCGGGTCGAAATGGGCCTTTCAATGGACCCGTTGGAATTTTAACTGAGTAAAAAGTATAAAAATTGAGGTTTTGCAATATAATTATGTTGAAAAGCTCCTAATCAATTATTTGAACCCCTAATATTTGAATAAAACATTTTTGCGGTCCTTTTTGTAGAAGTTTCGGACGAGGAGGTTGAAATGGGCCTTTCAATGGACCCGTTGGAATTTTAACTGAGTAAAAAGTACATAAATTGCGCTTTTGTAATATAATTCTGTTGAAAAGCTCCAAATAAATTATTTGAACTTCTAATATTTGATTAAAACTTGTTTTGCAGTCCTTGTTGTAGAGGTTTCGGACGAGCAGGTCTAAATGGGCCTTTCAATGGACCCGTTGGAATTTTAACTGAGTAAAAAGTACAAAAATTGAGGTTTTGAGATAGAATTGTGTTGAAAAGCTCCTAATCAATTATTTGAACTCCTAATATTTGAATAAAACATTTTGCGGTCCTTTTTGTAGAGGTTTTGGACGAGCAAGGCTAAATGGGCCTTTCAATGGACCCGTTGGAATTTTAACTGAGTAAAAAGTACAGAAATTGAGGTTTTGCAATATAATTGTGTTGAAAAGCTCCTAATCAATTATTTGAACTCCTAATATTTGAATAAAACATTTTTGCAGTCCTTTTTGTAGAGGTTTCGGACGAGCGGGTCGAAATGGTCCTTTCAATGGACCTGTTAGAATTTTAACTGAGTAAAAAGTACAGAAATTGCGGTTTTGCAATATAATTGTGTTGAAAAGCTCCTAATCAATTATTTGAACTCCTAAAATTTGATTAAAACTTGTTTTGCAGAGGTTTCGGATGAGCGGGTCGAAATGGGCCTTTCAATGGTCCCGTTGGAATTTGAACTGAGGAAAAAGTACAGAAATTGAGGTTTTGCAATATAATTTTGTTGAAAAGCTCCTAATCAATTACATGAACTACTAAAATTTGATTAAAACTTGTTTTGCAGTCCTTTTTGTAGAGGTTTCGGACGAGCGGGTCGAAATGGGCCTTTCATTGGACCCGTTGGAATTTTAACTGAGTAAAAATTACAGAAATTGCAGTTTTGCAATATAATTATGTTGAAAACCTCCTAATCAATTATTTGAACTCCTAATATTTGAATAAAACATTTTTGCAGTCCTTTTTGTAGAGGTTTCGGTTGAGCGGGTCGAAATGGGCCTTTCAATGGACCCGTTGGAATTTTAATTGATTAAAAAGAACAAAAATTGAGGTTTTGCAATATAATTTTGTTGAAAAGCTCCTAATCAATTATTTGAACTGCTAATATTTGAATAAAACATTTTTGTGGTCCTTTTTGTAGAGGTTTCGGACGAGGAGGTCTAACTGGGCCTTTCAAATGACCCGTTGGAATTTTAACTGAGTAAAAAGTACAAAAATTGAGGTTTTGCAATATAATTGTGTTGAAAAGCTCCTAATCAATTATTTGAACTCCTAATATTTGAATAAAACCTTTTTGCGGTTCTTTTTGTAGATGTTTCGGACGAGCACGTCTAAATGGGCCTTTCAATGGACCCGTTAGAATTTGAACTGAGTAAAAAGTACAGAAATTGAGGTTTGCAATATAATTGTGTTGAAAAGCTCCTAATCAATTATTTGAACTACTAATATTTGAATAAAACATTTTTGTGGTCCTTTTTTTTTTAATCGGCAACATGTATGTATTATTAATAAGTCCAACATACATGACCAACACGCTCACAAGCCTCGTTAAAAACCTCTCTAAATCCTACAGAGGAAAAGAGTACTCGTGAGCGTGTAACCAGTACAGACACCAACGGTAAAAAGAAAAACCTACTGCTAGGCACCTTTCTTAAACCAACTCGGTCTATCAACACCCGTTTTAGCCAAAACATCCGCAAGTTTATTACCCTCTCTAAAAACGTGTTGGAAATAAACATCGTTTAGTGCCGCACACGCTTCGTCAATTCGCCGGAACCAGCGCCAAAATTTCCACGGTCGCTTCTCCAAATGCATCACCCAAAGGTCGAAATGGGCCTTTCAATGGACCCGTTGGAATTTTAACTGAGTAAAAAGTACAGAAATTGAGGTTTTGCAATATAATTTTGTTGAAAAGCTCCTAATCAATTATTTGAACTCCTAATATTTGAATAAAACATTTTTGCGGTCATTTTTGTAGAGGTTTCGGACGAGCAGATCTAAATGGGTATTTCAATGGACCAGTTGGAATTTTAACTGAGTAAAAAGTACAGAAATTGAGGTTTTGCAATATAATTGTGTTCAAAAGATCCTAATCAATTATTTGACTCCTAATATTTGAATAAAACATTTTTGCGGTCATTTTGTAGAGGTTTCGGACGAGCAGATCTAAATGGGCCTTTCAATGGACCCGTTGGAATTTTAACCGAGTAAAAAGTACAAAAATTGAGGTTTTGCAATATAATTGTGTTGAAAAGCTCCTAATAAATTATTTGAACTCCTAATATTTGAATAAAACATTTTTGCAGTCCTTTTTGTAGAGGTTTCGGACGAGCGGGTCGAAATGGGCCTTTCAATGGACTCGTTGGAATTTTAACTGAGTAAAAATTACAGAAATTGAGGTTTTGCAATATAATTGTGTTGAAAAGCTCCTAATCAATTATTTGAAATCCTAATATTTGAATAAAACATTTTTGCAGTCATTTTGTAGAGGTTTCGGACGAGCAGATCTAAATGGGCCTTTCAATGGACCCGTTGGAATTTTAACTGAGTAAAAAGTACAGAAATTGAGGTTTTGCAATATAATTGTGTAGAAAAGCTCCTAATCAATTACATGAACTCCTAAATTTTGATTAAAACTTGTTTTGCAGACCTTTTTGTTGAAGTTTCGGACGAGCGAGTCGAAATGGACCTTTCAATGGACCCGTTGGAATTTTAACTGAGTAAAAAGTATAGAAATTGCGATTTTGCAATATAATTGTGTTGAAAAGATCCTAATCAATTATTTGAACTCCTAATATTTGAATAAAACATTTTTGCAGTCCTTTTTGTAGAGGTTTCGGACGAGTGGGTCGAAATGGGCCATTCAATGGACTCGTTGGAATTTTAACTGAGTAAAAATTACAGAAATTGAGGTTTTGCAATATAATTGTGTTGAAAAGCTCCTAATCAATTATTTGAACTCCTAATATTTGAATAAAACATTTTTGCGGTCATTTTTGTAAAGGTTTCGGACGAGCAGGTCTAAATGGGCCTTTCAATGGACCCGTTGGAATTTTAACTGAGTAAAAAGTACAGAAATTGAGGTTTTGCAATATAATTGTGTTGAAAAGTTCCTAATCAATTATTTGAACTCCTAATATTTGAATAAAACATTTTTGCGGTCATTTTTGTAAAGGTTTCGGACGAGCAGGTCTAAATGGGCCTTTCAATGGACCCGTTGGAATTTTAACTGAGTAAAAAGTACAGAAATTGAGGTTTTGCAATATAATTGTGTTGAAAAGTTCCTAATCAATTATTTGAACTCCTAATATTTGAATAAAACATTTTTGCGGTCATTTTTGTAGAGGTTTCGGACGAGCAGATCTAAACGGGCCTTTCAATGGACCTGTTGGAATTTTCACTGAGTAAAAAGTACAGAAATTGAGGTTTTGCAATATAATTTTGTTGAAAAGCTCCTAATAAATTATTTGAACTCCTAATATTTGAATAAAATATTTTTCCGGTCCTTTTTGTAGAGGTTTCAGACGAGCAGTTCGAAATGGGCCTTTTAATGGACCCGTTGGAATTTCAACTGAGTAAAAAGTACAAAATTTGAGGTTTTGCAAGATAATTGTGTTGAAAAGCTCCTAATCATTTACATGAACTCCTAATATTTGAATTAAACATTTTTCCCTTCCTTTTTGTAGAGGTTTCGGACGAGCAGGTCTAAATGGGCCTTTTATTGGACCCGTAGGAATTTTAACTAAGTAAAAAGTACAGAAATTGAGGTTTTTCAATATAATTGTGTTGAAAAGTTCCTAATCAATTATTTGAACTCCTAATATTTGAATAAAACATTTTTGCAGTCATTTTTGTAAAGGTTTCGGACGAGCAGGTCTAAATGGGCCTTTCAATGGACCCGTTGGAATTTTAACTGAGTAAAAAGTACAGAAATTGAGGTTTTGCAATATAATTGTGTTGAAAAGTTCCTAATCAATTATTTGAACTCCTAATATTTGAATAAAACATTTTTGCGGTCATTTTTGTAGAGGTTTCGGACGAGCAGATCTAAACGGGCCTTTCAATGGACCTGTTGGAATTTTCACTGAGTAAAAAGTACAGAAATTGAGGTTTTGCAATATAATTTTGTTGAAAAGCTCCTAATAAATTATTTGAACTCCTAATATTTGAATAAAATATTTTTCCGGTCCTTTTTGTAGAGGTTTCAGACGAGCAGGTCGAAATGGGCCTTTTAATGGACCCGTTGGAATTTCAACTGAGTAAAAAGTACAAAAATTGAGGTTTTGCAATTTAATTGTGTTGAAAAGCTCCTAATCATTTACATGAACTCCTAATATTTGAATTAAACATTTTTCCCTTCCTTTTTGTAGAGGTTTCGGACGAGCAGGTCTAAATGGGCCTTTTATTGGACCCGTAGGAATTTTAACTAAGTAAAAAGTACAGAAATTGCGGTTTTGCAATATAATTGTGTTGAAAAGCTCCTAATCAATTATTTGAACTCCTAAAATTTGATTAAAACTTGTTTTGCAGTCCTTTTTGCAGAGGTATCGGATGAGCGGGTCGAAATGGGCCTTTCAATGGACCCGTTGGAATTTTAACTGAGTAAAGAGTACAAAAATTTAGGTTTTGCAATATAATTGTGTTGAAAAGCTCCTAATCAATTATTTGAACTACTAATATTAAAATAAAACATTTTTGCGGTCGTTTTTGTAGAGGTTTCGGACGAGCAGGTCTAAATGGGCCTTTCAATGGACCCGTTGGAATTTTAACTGAGTAAAAAGTACAAAAATTGAGGTTTTGCAATATAATTGTGTTGAAAAGCTCCTAATCAATTATTTGAACTCCTAATATAATTTTGTTGAAAAACTTCTAAGCAATTACATGAACTCCTAAAATTTGATTAAAACTTGTTTTGCAGTCCTTTTTGAGAGGTTTCGGACGAGCGGGTCGAAATGGGCCTTTCAATGGACCCGTTGAAATTTTAACTGAGTAAAAAGTACAGAAATTACGGTTTTGCAATATAATTGTGTTGAAAAGCTCCTAATCAATTATTTGAACTCCAAATATTTGAATAAAACATTTTTGCAGTCCTTTTTGTAGAGGTTTCGGACGAGCGGGTCGAAATGGGCCTTTCAATGGACCCGTTGGAATTTTAATTGAGTAAAAAGTACAAAAATTGAGGTTTTGCAATACAATTTTCTTGAAAAGCTCCTAATCAATTATTTGAACTGCTAATATTTGAATAAAACATTTTTGCGGTCCTTTTGTAGAGGTTTCGGACGAGGAGGTCTAACTGGGCCTTTCAATGGACCCGTTGGAATTTTAACTGAGTAAAAAGTACAGAAATTGAGGTTTTGCAATATAATTGTGTTGAAAAGCTCCTAATCAATTATTTGAACTGCTAATATTTGAATAAAACATTTTTGCGGTCCTTTTGTAGAGGTTTCGGACGAGGAGGTCTAACTGGGCCTTTCAATGGACCCGTTGGAATTTTAACTGAGTAAAAAGTACAGAAATTGAGGTTTTGCAATACAATTTTGTTGAAAAGCTCCTAATCAATTATTGAACTCCTAATATTTGAATAAAACATTTTTGTGGTCCTTTTTGTAGAGGTTTCGGACGAGCAGGTCGAAATGGGCCTTTCAATGGACCCGTTGGAATTTTAACTGAGTAAAAAGTACAGAAATTGAGGTTTTGCAATATAATTGTGTTGAAAAGCTCCTAATCAATTATTTCAACTCCTAATATTTCAATAAAACATTTTTGCGGTCATTTTTGCAGAGGTTTCGGACGAGCAGATCTAAATGGGCCTTTCAATGGACCCGTTGGAATTTTCACTAAGTAAAAAGTACAGAAATTGAGGTTTTGCAATATAATTGTGTTGAAAATCTCCTAATCAATTATTTGAACTCCTAATATTTGAATAAAATATTTTTGCGGTCCTTTTTGTAGAGGTTTCGGACGAGCAGGTCGAAATGGGCCTTTTAATGGACCCGTTGGAATTTCAACTGAGTAAAAAGTACAGAAATTGAGGTTTTGCAATATAATTGTGTTGAAAAGCTCCTAATCAATTACATGAACTCCTAATAATTGAATTAAACATTTTTGCCTTCCTTTTTGTAGAGGTTTCGGACGAGCATGTCTAAATGGGCCTTTTAATGTACCCGTTGGAATTTTAACTGAGTAAAAAGTACAGAAATTTAGGTTTTGCAATATAATTGTGTTGAAAAGCTCCTAATCAATTATTTGAACTCCTAATATTTGAATAAAACATTTTTGCGGTCCTTTTTCTAGAGGTTTCGGACGAGTAGGTCTAAATGAGCCTTTCAATGGACCCGTTGGAATTTTAACTGAGTAAAAAGTACAGAAATTGTGGTTTTGCAATATAATTGTGTTGAAAAGCTCCTAATCAATTATTTGAACTCCTAATATTTGAATAAAACATTTTTGCGGTCCTTTTTGTAGAGGTTTCGGACGAGCGGGTCGAAATGGGCCTTTCAATGGACCCGTTGGAATTTTAACTAAGTAAAAGATACATAAATTGAGGTTTTGCAATATAATTGTGTTGAAAAGCTCCTAATCAATTACATGAACACCTAAAATTTCATTAAAACATTTTTTGCAGTCCTTTTTGTAGAGGTTTCGGACGAGCGGGTCGAAATGGGCCTTTCAATGGACCCGTTGGAATTTTAACTGAGTAAAAAGTATAAAAATTGAGGTTTTGCAATATAATTATGTTGAAAAGCTCCTAATCAATTATTTGAACCCCTAATATTTGAATAAAACATTTTTGCGGTCCTTTTTGTAGAAGTTTCGGACGAGGAGGTTGAAATGGGCCTTTCAATGGACCCGTTGGAATTTTAACTGAGTAAAAAGTACATAAATTGCGGTTTTGTAATATAATTCTGTTGAAAAGCTCCAAATAAATTATTTGAACTTCTAATATTTGATTAAAACTTGTTTTGCAGTCCTTGTTGTAGAGGTTTCGGACAAGCAGGTCTAAATGGGCCTTTCAATGGACCCGTTGGAATTTTAACCGAGTAAAAAGTACAAAAATTGAGGTTTTGAGATAGAATTGTGTTGAAAAGCTCCTAATCAATTATTTGAACTCCTAATATTTGAATAAAACATTTTGCGGTCCTTTTTGTAGAGGTTTTGGACGAGCAAGGCTAAATGGGCCTTTCAATGGACCCGTTGGAATTTTAACTGAGTAAAAAGTACAGAAATTGAGGTTTTGCAATATAATTGTGTTGAAAAGCTCCTAATCAATTATTTGAACTCCTAATATTTGAATAAAACATTTTTGCAGTCCTTTTTGTAGAGGTTTCGGACGAGCGGGTCGAAATGGTCCTTTCAATGGACCTGTTAGAATTTTAACTGAGTAAAAAGTACAGAAATTGCGGTTTTGCAATATAATTGTGTTGAAAAGCTCCTAATCAATTATTTGAACTCCTAAAATTTGATTAAAACTTGTTTTGCAGTCCTTTTTGCAGAGGTATCGGATGAGCGGGTCGAAATGGGCCTTTCAATGGACCCGTTGGAATTTTAACTGAGTAAAGAGTACAAAAATTTAGGTTTTGCAATATAATTGTGTTGAAAAGCTCCTAATCAATTATTAGAACTCCTAATATTAAAATAAAACATTTTTGCGGTCGTTTTTGTAGAGGGTTTCGGACGAGCAGGTCTAAATGGGCCTTTCAATGGACCCGTTGGAATTTTAACTGAGTAAAAAGTACAAAAATTGAGGTTTTGCAATATAATTGTGTTGAAAAGCTCCTAATCAATTATTTGAACTCCTAATATAATTTTGTTGAAAAGCTTCTAAGCAATTACATGAACTCCTAAAATTTGATTAAAACTTGTTTTGCAGTCCTTTTTGAGAGGTTTCGGACGAGCGGGTCGAAATGGGCCTTTCAATGGACCCGTTGAAATTTTAACTGAGTAAAAAGTACAGAAATTGCGGTTTTGCAATATAATTGTGTTGAAAAGCTCCTAATCAATTATTTGAACTCCAAATATTTGAATAAAACATTTTTGCAGTCCTTTTTGTAGAGGTTTCGGACGAGCGGGTCGAAATGGGCCTTTCAATGGACCCGTTGGAATTTTAATTGAGTAAAAAGTACAAAAATTGAGGTTTTGCAATACAATTTTCTTGAAAAGCTCCTAATCAATTATTTGAACTGCTAATATTTGAATAAAACATTTTTGCGGTCCTTTTGTAGAGGTTTCGGACGAGGAGGTCTAACTGGGCCTTTCAATGGACCCGTTGGAATTTTAACTGAGTAAAAAGTACAGAAATTGAGGTTTTGCAATATAATTGTGTTGAAAAGCTCCAAATCAATTATTTGAACTGCTAATATTTGAATAAAACATTTTTGCGGTCCTTTTGTAGAGGTTTCGGACGAGGAGGTCTAACTGGGCCTTTCAATGGACCCGTTGGAATTTTAACTGAGTAAAAAGTACAGAAATTGAGGTTTTGCAATACAATTTTGTTGAAAAGCTCCTAATCAATTATTTGAACTCCTAATATTTGAATAAAACATTTTTGTGGTCCTTTTTGTAGAGGTTTCGGACGAGCAGGTCGAAATGGGCCTTTCAATGGACCCGTTGGAATTTTAACTGAGTAAAAAGTACAGAAATTGAGGTTTTGCAATATAATTGTGTTGAAAAGCTCCTAATCAATTATTTCAACTCCTAATATTTCAATAAAACATTTTTGCGGTCATTTTTGCAGAGGTTTCGGACGAGCAGATCTAAATGGGCCTTTCAATGGACCCGTTGGAATTTTCACTAAGTAAAAAGTACAGAAATTGAGGTTTTGCAATATAATTGTGTTGAAAATCTCCTAATCAATTATTTGAACTCCTAATATTTGAATAAAATATTTTTGCGGTCCTTTTTGTAGAGGTTTCGGACGAGCAGGTCGAAATGGGCCTTTTAATGGACCCGTTGGAATTTCAACTGAGTAAAAAGTACAGAAATTGAGGTTTTGCAATATAATTGTGTTGAAAAGCTCCTAATCAATTACATGAACTCCTAATAATTGAATTAAACATTTTTGCCTTCCTTTTTGTAGAGGTTTCGGACGAGCATGTCTAAATGGGCCTTTTAATGTACCCGTTGGAATTTTAACTGAGTAAAAAGTACAGAAATTTAGGTTTTGCAATATAATTGTGTTGAAAAGCTCCTAATCAATTATTTGAACTCCTAATATTTGAATAAAACATTTTTGCGGTCCTTTTTCTAGAGGTTTCGGACGAGTAGGTCTAAATGAGCCTTTCAATGGACCCGTTGGAATTTTAACTGAGTAAAAAGTACAGAAATTGTGGTTTTGCAATATAATTGTGTTGAAAAGCTCCTAATCAATTATTTGAACTCCTAATATTTGAATAAAACATTTTTGCGGTCCTTTTTGTAGAGGTTTCGGACGAGCGGGTCGAAATGGGCCTTTCAATGGACCCGTTGGAATTTTAACTAAGTAAAAGATACATAAATTGAGGTTTTGCAATATAATTGTGTTGAAAAGCTCCTAATCAATTACATGAACACCTAAAATTTCATTAAAACATTTTTTGCAGTCCTTTTTGTAGAGGTTTCGGACGAGCGGGTCGAAATGGGCCTTTCAATGGACCCGTTGGAATTTTAACTGAGTAAAAAGTATAAAAATTGAGGTTTTGCAATATAATTATGTTGAAAAGCTCCTAATCAATTATTTGAACCCCTAATATTTGAATAAAACATTTTTGCGGTCCTTTTTGTAGAAGTTTCGGACGAGGAGGTTGAAATGGGCCTTTCAATGGACCCGTTGGAATTTTAACTGAGTAAAAAGTACATAAATTGCGGTTTTGTAATATAATTCTGTTGAAAAGCTCCAAATAAATTATTTGAACTTCTAATATTTGATTAAAACTTGTTTTGCAGTCCTTATTGTAGAGGTTTCGGACGAGCAGGTCTAAATGGGCCTTTCAATGGACCCGTTGGAATTTTAACTGAGTAAAAAGTACAAAAATTGAGGTTTTGAGATAGAATTGTGTTGAAAAGCTCCTAATCAATTATTTGAACTCCTAATATTTGAATAAAACATTTTGCGGTCCTTTTTGTAGAGGTTTTGGACGAGCAAGGCTAAATGGGCCTTTCAATGGACCCGTTGGAATTTTAACTGAGTAAAAAGTACAGAAATTGAGGTTTTGCAATATAATTGTGTTGAAAAGCTCCTAATCAATTATTTGAACTCCTAATATTTGAATAAAACATTTTTGCAGTCCTTTTTGTAGAGGTTTCGGACGAGCGGGTCGAAATGGTCCTTTCAATGGACCTGTTAGAATTTTAACTGAGTAAAAAGTACAGAAATTGCGGTTTTGCAATATAATTGTGTTGAAAAGCTCCTAATCAATTATTTGAACTCCTAAAATTTGATTAAAACTTGTTTTGCAGAGGTTTCGGATGAGCGGGTCGAAATGGGCCTTTCAATGGTCCCGTTGGAATTTGAACTGAGGAAAAAGTACAGAAATTGAGGTTTTGCAATATAATTTTGTTGAAAAGCTCCTAATCAATTACATGAACTACTAAAATTTGATTAAAACTTGTTTTGCAGTCCTTTTTGTAGAGGTTTCGGACGAGCGGGTCGAAATGGGCCTTTCATTGGACCCGTTGGAATTTTAACTCAGTAAAAATTACAGAAATTGCAGTTTTGCAATATAATTATGTTGAAAACCTCCTAATCAATTATTTGAACTCCTAATATTTGAATAAAACATTTTTGCAGTCCTTTTTGTAGAGGTTTCGGTTGAGCGGGTCGAAATGGGCCTTTCAATGGACCCGTTGGAATTTTAATTGATTAAAAAGAACAAAAATTGAGGTTTTGCAATATAATTTTGTTGAAAAGCTCCTAATCAATTATTTGAACTGCTAATATTTGAATAAAACATTTTTGTGGTCCTTTTTGTAGAGGTTTCGGACGAGGAGGTCTAACTGGGCCTTTCAAATGACCCGTTGGAATTTTAACTGAGTAAAAAGTACAAAAATTGAGGTTTTGCAATATAATTGTGTTGAAAAGCTCCTAATCAATTATTTGAAGTCCTAATATTTGAATAAAACCTTTTTGCGGTTCTTTTTGTAGATGTTTCGGACGAGCACGTCTAAATGGGCCTTTCAATGGACCCGTTAGAATTTGAACTGAGTAAAAAGTACAGAAATTGAGGTTTGCAATATAATTGTGTTGAAAAGCTCCTAATCAATTATTTGAACTACTAATATTTGAATAAAACATTTTTGTGGTCCTTTTTTTTTAATCGGCAACATGTATGTATTATTAATAAGTCCAACATACATGACCAACACGCTCACAAGCCTCGTTAAAAACCTCTCTAAATCCTACAGAGGAAAAGAGTACTCGTGAGCGTGTAACCAGTACAAACACCAACGGTAAAAAGAAAAACCTACTGCTAGGCACCTTTCTTAAACCAACTCGGTCTATCAACACCCGTTTTAGCCAAAACATCCGCAAGTTTATTACCCTCTCTAAAAACGTGTTGGAAACAAACATCGTTTAGTGCCGCACACGCTTCGTCAATTCGCCGGAACCAGCGCCAAAATTTCCACGGTCGCTTCTCCAAATGCATCACCCAAAGGTCGAAATGGGCCTTTCAATGGACCCGTTGGAATTTTAACTGAGTAAAAAGTACAGAAATTGAGGTTTTGCAATATAATTGTGTTGAAAAGCTCCTAATCAATTATTTGAACTCCTAATATTTTAATAAACATTTTTGCGGTCATTTTTGTAGAGGTTTTGGACGAGCAGATCTAAATGGGTATTTCAATGGACCAGTTGGAATTTTAACTGAGTAAAAAGTACAGAAATTGAGGTTTTGCAATATAATTGTGTTGAAAAGATCCTAATCAATTATTTGACTCCTAATATTTGAATAAAACATTTTTGCGGTCATTTTGTAGAGGTTTCGGACGAGCAGATCTAAATGGGCCTTTCAATGGACCCGTTGGAATTTTAACCGAGTAAAAAGTACAAAAATTGAGGTTTTGCAATATAATTGTGTTGAAAAGCTCCTAATAAATTATTTGAACTCCTAATATTTGAATAAAACATTTTTGCAGTCCTTTTTGTAGAGGTTTCGGACGAGCGGGTCGAAATGGGCCTTTCAATGGACTCGTTGGAATTTTAACTGAGTAAAAATTACAGAAATTGAGGTTTTGCAATATAATTGTGTTGAAAAGCTCCTAATCAATTATTTGAAATCCTAATATTTGAATAAAACATTTTTGCAGTCATTTTGTAGAGGTTTCGGACGAGCAGATCTAAATGGGCCTTTCAATGGACCCGTTGGAATTTTAACTGAGTAAAAAGTACAGAAATTGAGGTTTTACAATATAATTGTGTAGAAAAGCTCCTAATCAATTACATGAACTCCTAAATTTTGATTAAAACTTGTTTTGCAGTCCTTTTTGTTGAAGTTTCGGACGAGCGAGTCGAAATGGACCTTTCAATGGACCCGTTGGAATTTTAACTGAGTAAAAAGTATAGAAATTGCGATTTTGCAATATAATTGTGTTGAAAAGATCCTAATCAATTATTTGAACTCCTAATATTTGAATAAAACATTTTTGCAGTCCTTTTTGTAGAGGTTTCGGACGAGTGGGTCGAAATGGGCCTTTCAATGGACTCGTTGGAATTTTAACTGAGTAAAAATTACAGAAATTGAGGTTTTGCAATATAATTGTGTTGAAAAGCTCCTAATCAATTATTTGAACTCCTAATATTTGAATAAAACATTTTTGCGGTCATTTTTGTAAAGGTTTCGGACGAGCAGGTCTAAATGGGCCTTTCAATGGACCCGTTGGAATTTTAACTGAGTAAAAAGTACAGAAATTGAGGTTTTGCAATATAATTGTGTTGAAAAGTTCCTAATCAATTATTTGAACTCCTAATATTTGAATAAAACATTTTTGCGGTCATTTTTGTAAAGGTTTCGGACGAGCAGGTCTAAATGGGCCTTTCAATGGACCCGTTGGAATTTTAACTGAGTAAAAAGTACAGAAATTGAGGTTTTGCAATATAATTGTGTTGAAAAATTCCTAATCAATTATTTGAACTCCTAATATTTGAATAAAACATTTTTGCGGTCATTTTTGTAGAGGTTTCGGACGAGCAGATCTAAACGGGCCTTTCAATGGACCTGTTGGAATTTTCACTGAGTAAAAAGTACAGAAATTGAGGTTTTGCAATATAATTTTGTTGAAAAGCTCCTAATAAATTATTTGAACTCCTAATATTTGAAGAAAATATTTTTCCGGTCCTTTTTGTAGAGGTTTCAGACGAGCAGGTCGAAATGGGCCTTTTAATGGACCCGTTGGAATTTCAACTGAGTAAAAAGTACAAAATTTGAGGTTTTGCAAGATAATTGTGTTGAAAAGCTCCTAATCATTTACATGAACTCCTAATATTTGAATTAAACATTTTTCCCTTCCTTTTTGTAGAGGTTTCGGACGAGCAGGTCTAACTGGGCCTTTTATTGGACCCGTAGGAATTTTAACTAAGTAAAAAGTACAGAAATTGAGGTTTTTCAATATAATTGTGTTGAAAAGTTCCTAATCAATTATTTGAACTCCTAATATTTGAATAAAACATTTTTGAAGTCATTTTTGTAAAGGTTTCGGACGAGCAGGTCTAAATGGGCCTTTCAATGGACCCGTTGGAATTTTAACTGAGTAAAAAGTACAGAAATTGAGGTTTTGCAATATAATTGTGTTGAAAAGTTCCTAATCAATTATTTGAACTCCTAATATTTGAATAAAACATTTTTGCGGTCATTTTTGTAGTGGTTTCGGACGAGCAGATCTAAACGGGCCTTTCAATGGACCTGTTGGAATTTTCACTGAGTAAAAAGTACAGAAATTGAGGTTTTGCAATATAATTTTGTTGAAAAGCTCCTAATAAATTATTTGAACTCCTAATATTTGAATAAAATATTTTTCCGGTCCTTTTTGTAGAGGTTTCAGACGAGCAGGTCGAAATGGGCCTTTTAATGGACCCGTTGGAATTTCAACTGAGTAAAAAGTACAAAAATTGAGGTTTTGCAATTTAATTGTGTTGAAAAGCTCCTAATCATTTACATGAACTCCTAATATTTGAATTAAACATTTTTCCCTTCCTTTTTGTAGAGGTTTCGGACGAGCAGGTCTAAATGGGCCTTTTATTGGACCCGTAGGAATTTTAACTAAGTAAAAAGTACAGAAATTGAGGTTTTGCAATATAATTGTGTTGAAAAGCTCCTAATCAATTATTTGAACTCCTAATATTTGAATAAAACATTTTTGCGGTCCTTTTTCTAGAGGTTTCGGACGAGCAGGTCTAAATGAGCCTTTCAATGGACCCGTTGGAATTTTAACTGAGTAAAAAGTACAGAAATTGTGGTTTTGCAATATAATTGTGTTGAAAAGCTCCTAATCAATTATTTGAACTCCTAATATTTGAATAAAACATTTTTGCGGTCCTTTTTGTAGAGGTTTCGGACGAGCGGGTCGAAATGGGCCTTTCAATGGACCCGTTGGAATTTTAACTGAGTAAAAGATACATAAATTGAGGTTTTGCAATATAATTGTGTTGAAAAGCTCCTAATCAATTACATGAACTCCTAAAATTTGATTAAAACATTTTTTGCAGTCCTTTTTGTAGAGGTTTCGGACGAGCAGGTCTAAATGGGCCTTTCAATGGACCCGTTGGAATTTTAACTGAGTAAAAAGTACATAAATTGCGGTTATGCAATATAATTGTGTTGAAAAGCTCCTAATCAATTACATGAACTCCTAATATTTGAATAAAACATTTTTGCGGTCCTTTTTGTAGAGGTTTCGGACGAGCAGGTCTAAATGGGCCTTTCAATAGACCCGTTGGAATTTTAACTGAGTAAAAAGTACAGAAATTGAGGTTTTGCAATATAATTGTGTTGAAAAGCTCCTAATTAATTATTTGAACTCCTAATATTTGAATAAAACATTTTTGCGGTCCTTTTTGTAGAGGTTTCGGACAAGCAAGTCTAAATGGGCCTTTCAATGGACCCGTTGGAATTTTAACTGAATAAAAGTATAGAAATTGAGGTTTTGCAATATAATTGTGTTGAAAAGCTCCTAATCAATTACATGAACTCCTAAAATTTGATTAAAACTTGTTTTGTAGTCATTTTTGTAGAGGTTTCGGACGAGCGGGTCGAAATGGACCTTTTAATGGACCCGTTGGAATTTTAACTGAGTAAAAAGTATAGAAATTGCGATTTTGCAATATAATTGTGTTGAAAAGCTCCTAATCAATTATTTGAACTCCTAATATTTGAAAAAAAACATTTTTGCAGTCCTTTTTGTAGTGGTTTCGGGCGAGCGGGTCGAAATGGGCCTTTCAATGGACCCGCTGGAATTTTAACTGAGTAAAAAGTATAAAAATTGAGGTTTTGCAATATAATTCTGTTGAAAAGCTCCTTATCAATTATTTTAACTCCTAATATTTGAATAAAACATTTTTACGGTCCTTTTTGTAGAAGTTTCGGACGAGGAGGTTAAAAAAATTGAGGTTTTGCAATATAATTGATTTGAAAAGCTCCTAATCAATTACATGAACTCCTAATATTTAAATAAAACATTTTTGCGGTCCTTTTTGTAGAGGTTTCGGACGAGCAGGTCTAAATGGGCCTTTCAATGGACCCGTTGGAATTTTAACTGAGTAAAAAGTACATAAATTGCGGTTATGCAATATAATTGTGTTGAAAAGCTCCTAATCAATTACATGAACTCCTAATATTTGAATAAAACATTTTTGCAGTCCTTTTTGTAGAGGTTTCGGACGAGCGGGTCGAATTGGGCCTTTCAATGGACTCGTTGGAAGTTTAACTGAGTAAAAATTACAAAAATTAAGGTTTTGCAATATAATTGCGTTGAAAAGCTCCTAATCAATTATTTGAACTCCTAATATTTGAATAAAACATTTTTGCGGTCATTTTGTAGAGGTTTCGGACGAGCAGATCTAAATGGGCCTTTCAATGGACCCGTTGGAGTTTTAACTGAGTAAAAAGTACAGAAATTGATGTTTTGCAATATAATTTTGTTGAAAAGCTCCTAATCAATTATTTGAACTCCTAATATTTGAATAAAACATTTTTTCGGTCCTTTTTGTAGAGGTTTCGGACGAGCGGGTCGAAATGAGCCTTTCAATGGACCCGTTGGAATTTTAACTGAGTAAAAAGTACAGAAATTGTGGTTTTGCAATATAATTGTGTTGAAAAGCTCCTAATCAATTATTTGAACTCCTAATATTTGAATAAAACATTTTTGCGGTCCTTTTTGTAGAGGTTTCGGACGAGCGGGTCGAAATGGGCCTTTCAATGGACCCGTTGGAATTTTAACTGAGTAAAAGATACATAAATTGAGGTTTTGCAATATAATTGTGTTGAAAAGCTCCTAATCAATTACATGAACTCCTAAAATTTGATTAAAACATTTTTTGCAGTCCTTTTTGTAGAGGTTTCGGACGAGCGGGTCGAAATGGGCCTTTCAATGGACCCGTTGGAATTTTAACTGAGTAAAAAGTATAAAAATTGAGGTTTTGCAATATAATTCTGTTGAAAAGCTCCTAATGAATTATTTGAACCCCTAATATTTGAATAAAACATTTTTGCGGTCCTTTTTGTAGAAGTTTCAGACGAGGAGGTTGAAATGGGCCTTTCCATGGACCCGTTGGAATTTTAACTGAGTAAAAAGTACATAAATTGCGGTTTTGTAATATAATTCTGTTGAAAAGCTCCAAATCAATTATTTGAACTTCTAATACTTGATTAAAACTTCTTTTGCAGTCCTTGTTGTAGAGGTTTCGGACGAGCAGGTCTAAATGGGCCTTTCAATGGACCCGTTGGAATTTTAACTGAGTAAAAAGTACAAAAATTGAGGTTTTGCAATATAATTGTGTTGAAAAGCTCCTAATCAATTATTTGAACTCCTAATATTTGAATAAAACATTTTGCGGTCCTTTTTGTAGAGGTTTTGGAAGAGCAGTTCTAAATGGGCCTTTCAATGGACCCGTTGGAATTTTAACTCAGTAAAAAGTACAGAAATTGAGGTTTTGCAATATAATTGTGTTGAAAAGCTCCTAATCAATTACATGAACTCCTAAAATTTGATTAAAACTTGTTTTGCAGTCCTTTTTGTAGAGGTTTCGGACGAGCGGGTCGAAATGGGGCTTTCAATGGACCCGTTGGAATTTTAATTGAGTAAAAAGTACAGAAATTGAGGTTTTGCAATATAGTTGTGTTGAAAAGCTCCTAATAAATTATTTGAACTCCTAATATTTGAATAAAACATTTTTGCAGTCCTTTTTGTAGAGGTTTCGGACGAGCGGGTCGAAATGGGCCTTTCAATGGACTCGTTGGAATTTTAACTGAGTAAAAATTACAGAAATTGAGGTTTTGCAATATAATTGTGTTGAAAAGCTCCTAATCAATTATTTGAACTCCTAATATTTGAATAAAACATTTTGCGGTCCATTTTGTAGAGGTTTTGGACGAGCTGGTCTAAATGGGCCTTTCAATGGACCCGTTGGAATTTTAACTGAGTAAAAAGTACAGAAATTGAGGTTTTGCAATATAATTGTGTTGAAAAGCTCCGAATCAATTACATGAACTCCTAAAATTTGATTAAAACTTATCTTGCAGTCCTTTTTGTAGAGGTTTCGGACGAACGGGTCGAAATGGGGCTTTCAATGGACCCGTTGGAATTTTAACTGAGTAAAAAGTACAGAAATTGCGGTTTTGCAATATAGTTGTGTTGAAAAGCTCCTAATCAATTATTTGAACTCCTAATATTTGAATAAAACATTTTTGCAGTCCTTTTTGTAGAGGTTTCGGACGAGCGGGTCGAATTGGGCCTTTCAATGGACTCGTTGGAAGTTTAACTGAGTAAAATTTCCAAAAATTAAGGTTTTGCAATATAATTGCGTTGAAAAGCTCATAATCAATTATTTGAACTCCTAATATTTGAATAAAACATTTTTGCGGTCATTTTGTAGAGGTTTCGGACGAGCAGATCTAAATGGGCCTTTCAATGGACCCGTTGGAGTTTTAACTGAGTAAAAAGTACAGAAATTGATGTTTTGCAATATAATTTTGTTGAAAAGCTCCTAATCAATTATTTGAACTCCTAATATTTGAATAAAACATTTTTTCGGTCCTTTTTGTAGAGGTTTCGGACGAGCGGGTCGAAATGGGCCTTTCAATGGACCCGTTGGAATTTTAACTGAGTAAAAAGTACAGAAATTGAGGTTTTGCAATATAATTTTGTTGAAAACCTCCTAATCAATTACATGAACTCCTAAAGTTTGATTAAAACTTGTTTTTGCAGTCCTTTTTGTAGAGGTTTCGGAAGAGCGGGTCGAAATGGGCCTTTCAATTGACCCGTTGGAATTTTAACTGAGTAAAAAGTACAGAAATTGCGATTTTGCAATATAATTGTGTTTAAAAGCTCCTGATCAATTATTTGAACTCCTAATATTTGAATAAAACATTTTTGCAGTCCTTTTTGTAGAGGTTTCGGACGAGCGGGTCGAAATAGGCCTTTCAATGGACTCGTTGGAATTTTAACTGAGTAAAAATTACAGAAATTGAGGTTTTGCAATATAATTGTGTTGAAAAGCTCCTAATCAATTATTTGAACACCTAATATTTGAATAAAACATTTTTGCGGTCATTTTGTAGAGGTTTCAGACGAGTAGGTCTAAATGGGCCTTTCAATGGACCCGTTGGAATTTTAACTGAGTAAAAAGTACAAAAATTGAGGTTTTGCAACATTATTGTGTTGGAAAGCTCCTAATAAATTATTTGAACTCCTAATATTTGAATAAAACATTTTGCGGTCCTTTTTGTAGAGGTTTTGGACGAGCAGGTCTAAATGGGCCTTTCAATGGACCCGTTGGAATTTTAACTGAGTAAAAAGTACAGAAATTGAGGTTTTGTAATATAATTGTGTTGAAAAGCTCCTAATCAATTACATGAACTCCTAAAATTTGATTAAAACTTGTTTTGCAGTCCTTTTTCTAGAGGTTTCGGACGAGCGGGTCGAAATGGGGCTTTCAATGGACCCGTTGGAATTTTAACTGAGTAAAAAGTGCAGAAATTGCGGTTTTGCAATATAGTTGTGTTGAAAAGCTCCTAATCAATTATTTGAACTCCTAATATTTGAATAAAACATTTTTGCAGTCCTTTTTGTAGAGGTTTCGGACGAGCGGGTCGAAATGGGCCTTTCAATGGACTCGTTGGAATTTTAACTGAGTAAAAATTACAGAAATTGAGGTTTTGCAATATAATTGTGTTGAAAAGCTCCTAATCAATTATTTGAACTCCTAATATTTGAATAAAACATTTTTGCGGTCATTTTGTAGAGGTTTCGGACGAGCAGATCTAAATGGCCCTTTCAATGGACCCGTTGGAGTTTTAACTAAGTAAAAAGTACAGAAATTGAGGTTTTGCAATATAATTGTGTTGAAAAGCTTCTAATCAATTATTTGAAGTCCTAATATTTGAATAAAACATTTTTGCGGTCCTTTTTGTAGAGGTTTCAGAGGAGCAGGTCGAAATGGACCTTTCAATGGACCCGTTGGAATTTTAACTAAGTAAAAAGTACAGAAATTGAGGTTTTGCAATATAATTGTGTTGAAAAGCTCCTAATAAATTACATGAACTCCTAATATTTGAATTAAACATTTTTGCCTTCCTTTTTGTAGAGGTTTCGGACAAGCAGGTCTAAATGGGCCTTTTATTGGACCCGTTGGAATTTTAACTGAGTAAAAATTACAGAAATTGAGGTTTTAAAATATAATTTTGTTGAAAAGCTCCTAATCAATTATTTGAACTCCTAATATTTGAATAAAACATTTTTGCGGTCCTTTTTGTAGAGGTTTCGGACGAGTAGGTCTAAATGGGCCTTGCAATGGTCCCGTTGGAATTTTAACTGAGTAAAAAGTATAGAAATTGAGGTTTTGCAATATAATTGTGTTGAAACGCTCCTAATGAATTATTTGAACTCCTAATATTTGAATAAAACATTTTTGCGGTCCTTTTTGTAGAGGTTTCGGACGAGCGGGTCGAAATGGGCCTTTCAATGGACCCGTTGGAATTTCAACTGAGTAAAAAGTACAGAAATTGAGGTTTTGCAATATAATTTTGTTGAAAAGCTCCTAATCAATTACATGAACTCCTAAAATTTGATTAAAACTTGTTTTGCAGTCCTTTTTGTAGAGGTTTCGGAAGAGCGGGTCGAAATGGGCCTTTCAATGGACCCGTTGGAATTTTAATTGAGTAAAAAGTACAAAAATTGAGGTTTTGCAATATAATTTTGTTGAATAGCTCCTAATCAATTATTTGAACTGCTAATATTAGAATAAAACATTTTTGCGGTCCTTTTTGTAGAGGTTTCAGACAAGGAGGTCTAACTGGGCCTTTCAATGGACCCGTTGGAATTTTAACTGAGTAAAAAGTACAGATATTGAGGTTTTGCAATATAATTATGTTGAAAAGCTCCTAATCAATTATTTGAACTCCTAATATTTGAATAAAACATTTTTGTGGTCCTTTTTGTAGAGCTTTCGGACGAACAGGTCGAAATAGGCCTTTCAATGGACCCTTTGGAATTTTAACTGAGTAAAAAGTACAGAAATTGAGGTTTTTCAATATAATTGTGTTGAAAAGCTCCTAATCAATTATTTGAACTCCTAATATTTGAATAAAACATTTTGGCGGTCATTTTTGTAGAGGTTTCGGACGAGCGGATCTAGATCGGCCTTTCAATAGACCCGTTGGAATTTTAACTGAGTAAAAAGTACAGAAATTGAGGTTTTGCAATATAAATGTGTTGAAAAGCTCCTAATCAATTATTTGAACTCCTAATATTTGAATAAAACATTTTTGCGGTCATTTTTGTAAAGGTTTCGGACGAGCAGATCTAAATGGGCCTTTCAATGGACCCGTTGGAATTATAACTGAGTAAAAAGTACAGAAATTGAGGTTTTGCAATATAATTGTGTTGAAAAGCTCCTAATCAATTATTTGAACTCCTAATATTTGAATAAAACATTTTTGCGGTCTTTTTTGTAGAGGTTTCGGACGAGCAGGTCGAAATGGGCCTTTCAATGGACCCGTTGGAATTTCAACTGAGTAAAAAGTACAGAAATTGAGGTTTTGCAATATAAGTGTGTTGAAAAGCTCCTAATCAATTACATGAACTCCTAATATTTGAATTAAACATTTTTGCCTTCCTTTTTGTAGAGGTTTCGGACGAGCAGGTCTAAATGGGCCTTTTAATGGACCCGTTGAAATTTTAACTGAGTAAAAAGTACAGAAATTGAGGTTTTGCAATATAATTATGTTGAAAAGCTCCTAATCAATTATTTGAACTCCTAATATTTGAATAAAACATTTTTGTGGTCCTTTTTCTAGAGGTTTCGGACGAGTAGGTCTAAATGAGCCTTTCAATGGACCCGTTGGAATTTTAACTGAGTAAAAAGTACAGAAATTGAGGTTTTTCAATATAATTGTGTTGAAAAGCTCCTAATCAATTATTTGAACTCATAATATTTGAATAAAATATTTTTGCGGTCCTTTTTGTAGAGGTTTGGGACAAGCGGGTCGAAATGGGCCTTTTAATGGACCCGTTAGAATTTTAACTGAGTAAAAATTACAGAAATTGCGGTTTTGCAATATAATTGTGTTGAAAAGCTCCTAATATTACATGAACTCCTAATATTTGAATAAAACATTTTTGCGGTCCTTTTTGTAGAGGTTTCGGACGAGCAGGTCTATATGGGCCTTTCAATAGACCCGTTGGAATTTTAACTGAGTAAAAAGTACAGAAATTGAGGTTTTGCAATATAATTGTGATGAAAAGCTCCTAATTAATTATTTGAACTCCTAATATTTGAATAAAACATTTTTGCGGTCCTTTTTGTAGAGGTTTCGAACGAGCAGGTCTAAATGGGCCTTTCAATGGACCCGTTGGAATTTTAACTGAGTAAAAAGTATAGAAATTGAGGTTTTGCAATATAATTATGTTGAAAAGCTCCTAATCAATTATTTGAACTCCTAATATTTGAATAAAACATTTTTGCGGTCATTTTTGTAGAGGTTTCGGACGAGCAGATCTAAATCGGCCTTTCAATAGACCCGTTGGAATTTTAACTGAGTAAAAAGTACAGAAATTGAGGTTTTGCAATATAAATGTGTTGAAAAGCTCCTAATCAATTGTTTGAACTCATAATATTTGAATAAAACATTTTTGTGGTCATTTTTGTAGAGGTTTCGGACGAGCAGATCTAAATGGGCCTTTCAATGGACCCGTTGGAATTTTAACTGAGTAAAAAGTACAGAAATTGAGGTTTTGCAATATAATTGTGTTTAAAAGCTCCTAATCAATTATTTGAACTCCTAATATTTGAATAAAACATTTTTGCGGTCCTTTTTCTAGAGGTTTCAGACGAGCAGGTCAAAATGGGCCTTTCAATGGACCTGTTGGAATTTTAACTAATTAAAAAGTACAGAAATTGAGGTTTTGCAATATAATTGTGTTGAAAAGCTCCTAATAAATTACATGAACTCCTAATATTTGAATTAAACATTTTTACCTTCCTTTTTGTAGAGGTTTCGGACAAGCAGGTCTAAATGGGCCTTTTATTGGACCCGTTGGAATTTTAACTGAGTAAAAATTACAGAAATTGAGGTTTTGAAATATAATTTTGTTGAAAAGCTCCTAATCAATTATTTGAACTCCTAATATTTGAATAAAACATTTTTGCGGTCCTTTTTGTAGAGGTTTTGGACGAGTAGGTCTAAATGGGCCTTCCAATGGTCCCGTTGGAATTTCAACTGAGTAAAAAGTACAGAGATTGAGGTTTTGCAATATAAGTGTGTTGAAAAGCTCCTAATCAATTACGTGAACTCCTAATATTTGAATTAAACATTTTTGCCTTCCTTTTTGTAGAGGTTTCGGACGAGCAGGTCTAAATGGGCCTTTTAATGGACCCGTTGGAATTTTAACTGAGTAAAAAGTACAGAAATTGAAGTTTTGCAATATAATTATGTTGAAAAGCTCCTAATCAATTATTTGAACTCCTAATATTTGAATAAAACATTTTTGTGGTCCTTTTTCTAGAGGTTTCGGACGAGCAGGTCTAAATGAGCCTTTCAATGGACCCGTTGGAATTTTAACTGAGTAAAAAGTACAGAAATTGAGGTTTTTCAATATAATTGTGTTGAAAAGCTCCTAATCAATTATTTGAACTCATAATATTTGAATAAAACATTTTTGCGGTCCTTTTTGTAGAGGTTTGGGACAAGCGGGTCGAAATGGGCCTTTTAATGGACCCGTTGGAATTTTAACTGAGTAAAAATTACAGAAATTGCGGTTTTGCAATATAATTGTGTTAAAAAGCTCCTAATCAATTACATGAACTCCTAATATTTGAATAAAACATTTTTGCGGTCCTTTTTGTAGAGGTTTCGGACGAGCAGGTCTATATTGGCCTTTCAATAGACCCGTTGGAATTTTAACTGAGTAAAAAGTACAGAAATTGAGGTTTTGCAATATAATTGTGATGAAAAGCTCCTAATTAATTATTTGAACTCCTAATATTTGAATAAAAACATTTTTGCGGTCCTTTTTGTAGAGGTTTCGGACGAGCAGGTCTAAATGGGCCTTTCAATGGACCCGTTGGAATTTTAACTGAGTAAAAAGTATAGAAATTGAGGTTTTGCAATATAATTGTGTTGAAAAGCTCCTAATCAATTACATGAACTCCTAAATTTTGATTAAAACTTGTTTTGCAGTCCTTTTGTTGAAGTTTCGGACGAGGGAGTCGAAATGGACCTTTCAATGGACCCGTTGGAATTTTAACTGAGTAAAAAGTATAGAAATTGCGATTTTGCAATATAATTGTGTTGAAAAGCTCCTAATAAATTATTTGAACTCCTAATATTTTAAAAAAAAAACATTTTTGCAGTCCTTTTTGTAGAGGTTTCGGACGAGCGGGTCGAAATGGGCCTTTCAATGGACCCGTTGGAATTTTAACTGAGTAAAAAGTACAGAAATTGAGATTTTGCAATATAATTGTGTTGAAAAGCTCCTAATCAATTATTTGAACTCCTAATATTTGAATAAAACATTTTTGCGGTCCTTTTTGTAGAGGTTTCGGACGAGCGAGTCGAAATGGGACTTTCAATGGACCCGTTGGAATTTTAACTAAGTAAAAAGTACAGAAATTGAGGATTTGCAATATAATTGTGTTGAAAAGCTCCTAATTAATTATTTGAACTCCTAATATTTGAATAAAACATTTTTGCGGTCCTTTTTGTAGAGGTTTCGGACGAGCAGGTCTAAATGGGCCTTTCAATGGACCCGTTGGAATTTTAACTGAATAAAAGTATAGAAATTGAGGTTTTGCAATATAATTGTGTTGAAAAGCTCCTAATCAATTACATGAACTCCTAAAATTTGATTAAAACTTGTTTTGTAGTCCTTTTTGTAGAGGTTTCGGACGAGCGGGTCAAAATGGACCTTTCAATGGACCCGTTGGAATTTTAACTGAGTAAAAAGTATAGAAATTGCGATTTTGCAATATAATTGTGTTGAAAAGCTCCTAATCAATTATTTGAACTCCTAATATTTGAAAAAAAAAACATTTTTGCAGTCCTTTTTGTAGTGGTTTCGGACGAGCGGTTCGAAATGGGCCTTTCAATGGACCCGCTGGAATTTTAACTGAGTAAAAAGTATAAAAATTGAGGTTTTGCAATATAATTGTGTTGGAAAGCACCTAATAAATTATTTGAACTCCTAATATTTGAATAAAACATTTTGCGGTCCTTTTTGTAGAGGTTTTGGACGAGCAGGTCTAAATGGGCCTTTCAATGGACCCGTTGGAATTTTAACTGAGTAAAAAGTACAGAAACTGAGGTTTTGCAATATAATTGTGTTGAAAAGCTCCTAATCAATTACATGAACTCCTAAAATTTGATTAAAACTTATTTTGCAGTCCTTTTTCTAGAGGTTTCGGACGAGCGGGTCGAAATGAGGCTTTCAACGGACCCGTTGGAATTTTAACTGAGTAAAAATTACAGAATTGAGGTTTTGCAATATAATTGTGTTGAAAAGCTCCTAATCAATTATTTGAACTCCTAATATTTGAATAAAACATTTTTGCGGTCATTTTGTAGAGGTTTCGGACGAGCAGATTTAAATGGGCCTTTCAATGGACCCGTTGGAGTTTTAACTAAGTAAAAAGTACAGAAATTGAGGTTTTGCAATATAATTGTGTTTAAAAGCTCCTAATCAATTATTTGATCTCCTAATATTTGAATAAAACATTTTTGCGGTCCTTTTTGTAGAGGTTTCAGACGAGCAGGTCGAAATGGGCCTTTCAATGGACCCGTTGGAATTTTAACTATGTAAAAAGTACAGAAATTGAGGTTTTGCAATATAATTGTGTTGAAAAGCTCCTAATAAATTACATGAACTCCTAATATTTGAATTAAACATTTTTGCCTTCCTTTTTGTAGAGGTTTCAGACAAGAAGATCTAAATGGGCCTTTTATTGGACCCGTTGGAATTTTAACTGAGTAAAAATTATAGAAATTGAGGTTTTGCAACATAATTGTGTTGAAAAGCTCCTAATCAATTATTTGAACTCCTAATATTTGAATAAAACATTTTTGCGGTCCTTTTTGTAGAGGTTTCGGACGAGTAGGTCTAAATGGGCCTTCCAATGGTCCCGTTGGAATTTTAACTGAGTAAAAAGTACAGAAATTGAGGTTTTGCAATATAATTGTGTTGAAAAGCTCCTTTTGAATTATTTGAACTCCTAATATTTGAATAAAACATTTTTGCGGTCCTTTTTGTAGAGGTTTCGGACGAGCGGGTCGAAATGGGCCTTTCAATGGACCCGTTGGAATTTCAACTGAGTAAAAAGTACAGAAATTGAGGTTTTGCAATATAATTTTGTTGAAAAGCTCCTAATCAATTACATGAACTCCTAAAATTTGATTAAAACTTGTTTTGCAGTCCTTTTTGTAGAGGTTTCGGAAGAACGGGTCGAAATGGGCCTTTCAATGGACCCGTTGGAATTTTAACTGAGTAAAAGGTACAGAAATTGCGGTTTTGCAATATAATTGTGTTTAAAAGCTCCTAATCAATTATTTGAACTCCTAATATTTAAATAAAACATTTTTGCAGTCCTTTTTGTAGAGGTTTCGGACAAGCGGGTCGAAATAGGCCTTTCAATGGACCCGTTGAAATTTAAACTAGTAAAAAGTACAGAAATTGAGGTTTTGCAATATAATTTTGTTGAAAAGCTCCTAATCAATTATTTGAACTGCTAATATTTGAATAAAACATTTTTGCGGTCCTTTTTGTAGAGGTTTCGGACGAGCAGGTCGAAATGGGCCTTTCAATGGACCCGTTGGAAATTCAACTGAGTAAAAAGTACAGAAATTGAGGTTTTGCAATATAAGTGTGTTGAAAAGCTCCTAATCAATTACATGAACTCCTAATATTTGAATTAAACATTTTTGCCTTCCTTTTTGTAGAGGTTTCGGACGAGCAGGTCTAAATGGGCCTTTTAATGGACCCGTTGGAATTTTAACTGAGTAAAAAGTACAGAAATTGAGGTTTTGCAATATAATTATGTTGAAAAGCTCCTAATCAATTATTTGAACTCCTAATATTTGAATAAAACATTTTTGTGGTCCTTCTTCTAGAGGTTTCGGACGAGCAGGTCTAAATGAGCCTTTCAATGGACCCGTTGCAATTTTAACTAAGTAAAGAGTACAGAAATTGACGTTTTTCAATATAATTGTGTTGAAAAGCTCCTAATCAATTATTTGAACTCCTAATATTTGAATAAAGCATTTTTGCGGTCCTTTTTGTAGAGGTTTGGGACGAGCGGGTCGAAATGGGCCTTTTAATGGACCCGTTGGAATTTTAACTGTGTAAAAATTACAGAAATTGCGGTTTTGCAATATAATTGTGTTGAAAAGCTCCTAATCAATTACATGAACTCCTAATATTTGAATAAAACATTTTTGCGGTCCTTTTTGTAGAGGTTTCGGACGAGCAGGTCTATATGGGCCTTTCAATAGACCCGTTGGAATTTTAACTGAGTAAAAAGTACAGAAATTGAGGTTTTGCAATATAATTGTGATGAAAAGCTCCTAATTAATTATTTGAACTCCTAATATTTGAATAAAACATTTTTGCGGTCCTTTTTGTAGAGGTTTCGGACGAGCAGGTCTAAATGGGCCTTTCAATGGACCCGTTGGAATTTTAATTGAGTAAAAAGTATAGAAATTGAGGTTTTGCAATATAATTGTGTTGAAAAGCTCCTAATCAATTACATGAACTCCTAAATTTTGATTAAAACTTGTTTTGCAGTCCTTTTTGTTGAAGTTTCGGACGAGGGAGTCGAAATGGACCTTTCAATGGACCCGTTGGAATTTTAACTGAGTAAAAAGTACAGAAATTGCGGTTTTGCAATATAATTGTGTTGAAAAGCTCCTAATCAATTACATGAACTCATAATATTTGAATAAAACATTTTTGCGGTCCTTTTTGTAGACGTTTCGGACGAGCAGATCTAAATGGGCCTTTCAATGGACCCGTTGGAATTTTAACTAAGTAAAAAGTACATAAATTGAGGTTTTGCAATATAATTGTGTTGAAAAGCTCCTAATCAATTATTTGAACTCCTAATATTTGAAAAAAAAAACATTTTTGCCGTCCTTTTTGTAGAGGTTTTGGACGAGCGGGTCGAAATGGGCCTTTCAATGAACCCGTTGGAATTTTAACTGAGTAAAAAGTACAGAAATTGCGGTTTTGCAATATAATTGTGTTGAAAAGCTCCTAATTAATTATTTGAACTCCTAATATTTGAATAAAACATTTTTGCGGTCCTTTTTGTAGAGGTTTCGGACAAGCAGGTCTAAATGGGCCTTTCAATGAACCCGTTAGAATTTTAACTGAGTAAAAAGTATAGAAATTGCGATTTTGCAATATAATTGTGTTGAAAAGCTCCTAATCAATTATTTGAACTCCTAATATTTGAAAAAAAAAACATTTTTGCAGTCCTTTTTGTAGAGGTTTTGGACGAGCGGGTCGAAATGGGCCTTTCAATGAACCCGTTGGAATTTTAACTGAGTAAAAAGTACAGAAATTGCGGTTTTGCAATATAATTGTGTTGAAAAGCTCCTAATTAATTATTTGAACTCCTAATATTTGAATAAAACATTTTTGCGGTCCTTTTTGTAGAGGTTTCGGACAAGCAGGTCTAAATGGGCCTTTCAATGAACCCGTTGGAATTTTAACTGTGTAAAAATTATAGAAATTGCGGTTTTGCAATATAATTGTGTTGAAAAGCTCCTAATCAATTACATGAACTCCTAATATTTGAATAAAACATTTTTGCGGTCCTTTTTGTAGAGGTTTCGGACGAGCAGGTCTATATGGGCCTTTCAATAGACCCGTTGGAATTTTAACTGAGTAAAAAGTACAGAAATTGAGGTTTTGCAATATAATTGTGATGAAAAGCTCCTAATTAATTATTTGAACTCCTAATATTTGAATAAAACATTTTTGCGGCCCTTTTTGTAGAGGTTTCGGACGAGCAGGTCTAAATGGGCCTTTCAATGGACCCGTTGGAATTTTAATTGAGTAAAAAGTATAGAAATTGAGGTTTTGCAATATAATTGTGTTGAAAAGCTCCTAATCAATTACATGAACTCGTAAATTTTGATTAAAACTTGTTTTGCATTCCTTTTTGTTGAAGTTTCGGACGAGGGAGTCGAAATGGACCTTTCAATGGACCCGTTGGAATTTTAACTGAGTAAAAAGTACAGAAATTGCGGTTTTGCAATATAATTGTGTTGAAAAGCTCCTAATCAATTACATGAACTCATAATATTTGAATAAAACATTTTTGCGGTCCTTTTTGTAGAGGTTTCGGACGAGCAGATCTAAATGGGCCTTTCAATGGACCCGTTGGAATTTTAACTAAGTAAAAAGTACATAAATTGAGGTTTTGCAATATAATTGTGTTGAAAAGCTCCTAATCAATTATTTGAACTTCTAATATTTGAAAAAAAAACATTTTTGCAGTCCTTTTTGTAGAGGTTTTGGACGAGCGGGTCGAAATGGGCCTTTCAATGAACCCGTTGGAATTTTAACTGAGTAAAAAGTACAGAAATTGCGGTTTTGCAATATAATTGTGTTGAAAAGCTCCTAATTAATTATTTGAACTCCTAATATTTGAATAAAACATTTTTGCGGTCCTTTTTGTAGAGGTTTCGGACAAGCAGGTCTAAATGGGCCTTTCAATGAACCCGTTGGAATTTTAACTGAGTAAAAAGTATAGAAATTGCGATTTTGCAATATAATTGTGTTGAAAAGCTCCTAATCAATTATTTGAACTCCTAATATTTGAAAAAAAAACATTTTTGCAGTCCTTTTTGTAGAGGTTTTGGACGAGCGGGTCGAAATGGGCCTTTCAATGGACCCGTTGGAATTTTAACTGAGTAAAAAGTACAGAAATTGCGGTTTTGCAATATAATTGTGTTGAAAAGCTCCTAATTAATTATTTGAACTCCTAATATTTGAATAAAACATTTTTGCGGTTCTTTTTGTAGAGGTTTCGGACAAGCAGGTCTAAATGGGCCTTTCAATGGACCCGTTGGAATTTTAACTGAGTAAAAAGTATAGAAATTAAGGTTTTGCAATATAATTGTGTTGAAAAGCCTCTAATCAATTACATGAACTCCTAAAATTTGATTAAAACTTGTTTTGCAGTCCTTTTTGTAGAGGTTTCGGACGAGCGGGTCGAAATGGACCTTTCAATTGACCCGTTGGAATTTTAACTGAGTAAAAAGTATAAAAATTGAGGTTTTGCAATATAATTCTGTTGAAAATCTTCTAATCAATTATTTGAACTCCTAATATATGAATAAAACATTTTTGCGGTCCTTTTTGTAGAAGTTTCGGACGAGGAGGTTAAAAAAATTGAGGTTTTGGAATATAATTGTGTTGAAAAGCTCCTAATCAATTATTTGAACTCCTAATCTTTGAATAAAACATTTTTGCAGTCCTTTTTGTAGAGGTTTCGGACGAGTAGGTATAAATGGGCCTTTCAATGGACCCGTTGGAATTTTAACTGAGTAAAAAGAACAGAAATTGCGGTTTTGCAATATAATTGTGTTTAAAAGCTCCTAATCAATTACATGAACTCATAATATTTGAATAAAACATTTTTGCGGTCCTTTTTGTAGAGGTTTCGGACGAGCAGATCTAAATGGGCCTTTCAATGGACCCGTTGGAATTTTAACTGAGTAAAAAGTACAGAAATTGAGGTTTTGCAATATAATTGTGGTTAAAAGCTCCTAATCAATTATTTGAACTCCTAATATTTGAATAAAACATTTTTGCGGTCCTTTTTGCAGAGGTTTCGGACGAGCAGGTCGAAATGGGCCTTTCAATGGACCCGTTGGAATTTTAACTGAGTAAAAAGTACAGAAATTGAGGTTTTGCAATATAAGTGTGTTGAAAAGCTCCTAATCAATTACATGAACTCCTAATATTTGAATTAAACATTTTTGCCTTCCTTTTTGTAGAGGTTTCGGACGAGCAGGTCTAAATGGGCCTTTTAATGGACCCGTTGGAATTTTAACTGAGTAAAAAGTACAGAAATTGAGGTTTTGCAATATAATTATGTTGAAAAGCTCCTAATCAATTATTTGAACTCCTAATATTTGAATAAAACATTTTTGTGGTCCTTTTTCTAGAGGTTTCGGACGAGCAGGTCTAAATGAGCCTTTCAATGGACCTGGTGGAATTTTAACTGAGTAAAAAGTACAGAAATTGAGGTTTTTCAATATAATTGTGTTGAAAAGCTCCTAATCAATTATTTGAACTCCTAATATTTGAATAAAGCATTTTTGCGGTCCTTTTTGTAGAGGTTTGGGACGAGCGGGTCGAAATGGGCCTTTTAATGGACCCGTTGGAATTTTAACTGTGTAAAAATTACAGAAATTGTGGTTTTGCAATATAATTGTGTTGAAAAGCTCCTAATCAATTACATGAACTCCTAATATTTGAATAAAACATTTTTGCGGTCCTTTTTGTAGAGGTTTCGGACGAGCAGGTCTATATGGGCCTTTCAATAGACCCGTTGGAATTTTAACTGAGTAAAAAGTACAGAAATTGAGGTTTTGCAATATAATTGTGATGAAAAGCTCCTAATTAATTATTTGAACTCCTAATATTTGAATAAAACATTTTTGCGGTCCTTTTTGTAGAGGTTTCGGACGAGCAGGTCTAAATGGGCCTTTCAATGGACCCGTTGGAATTTTAACTGAGTAAAAAGTATAGAAATTGAGGTTTTGCAATATAATTGTGTTGAAAAGCTCCTAATCAATTACATGAACTCCTAAATTTTGATTAAAACTTGTTTTGCAGTCCTTTTTGTTGAAGTTTCGGACGAGGGAGTCGAAATGGACCTTTCAATGGACCCGTTGGAATTTTAACTGAGTAAAAAGTACAGAAATTGCGGTTTTGCAATATAATTGTGTTGAAAAGCTCCTAATCAATTACATGAACTCATAATATTTGAATAAAACATTTTTGCGGTCCTTTTTGTAGAGGTTTCGGACGAGCAGATCTAAATGGGCCTTTCAATGGACCCGTTGGAATTTTAACTAAGTAAAAAGTACATAAATTGAGGTTTTGTAATATAATTGTGTTGAAAAGCTCCTAATCAAATATTTGAACTCCTAATATTTGAATAAAACATTTTTGCGGTCCTTTTTGTAGAGGTTTCGGACAAACAGGTTGAAATGGGCCTTTCAATGGACCCGTTGGAATTTCAACTGAGTAAAAAGTACAGAAATTGAGGTTTTGCAATTTAAGTGTGTTGAAAAGCTCCTAATCAATTACATGAACTCCTAATATTTGAATTAAACATTTTTGCCTTCCTTTTTGTAGAGGTTTCGGACGAGCAGGTCTAAATGGGCCTTTTAATGGACCCGTTGGAATTTTAACTGAGTAAAAAGTACAGAAATTGAGGTTTTGCAATATAATTATGTTGAAAAGCTCCTAATCAATTATTTGAACTCCTAATATTTGAATAAAACATTTTTGTGGTCCTTTTTCTAGAGGTTTCGGACGAGCAGGTCTAAATGAGCCTTTCAATGGACCCGTTGGAATTTCAACTGAGTAAAAAGTACAGAAATTGAGGTTTTGCAATATAAGTGTGTTGAAAAGCTCCTAATCAATTACATGAACTCCTAATATTTGAATAAAACATTTTTGCGGTCCTTTTTGTAGAGGTTTCGGACGAGCAGGTCTATATGGGCCTTTCAATAGACCCGTTGGAATTTTAACTGAGTAAAAAGTACAGAAATTGAGGTTTTGCAATATAATTGTGATGAAAAGCTCCTAATTAATTATTTGAACTCCTAATATTTGAATAAAACATTTTTGCGGTCCTTTTTGTAGAGGTTTCGGACGAGCAGGTCTAAATGGGCCTTTCAATGGACCCGTTGGAATTTTAACTGAGTAAAAAGTATAGAAATTGAGGTTTTGCAATATAATTGTGATGAAAAGCTCCTAATTAATTATTTGAACTCCTAATATTTGAATAAAACATTTTTGCGGTCCTTTTTGTAGAGGTTTCGGACGAGCAGGTCTAAATGGGCCTTTCAATGGACCCGTTGGAATATTAACTGAGTAAAAAGTATAGAAATTGAGGTTTTGCAATATAATTGTGTTGAAAAGCTCCTAATCAATTACATGAACTCCTAAATTTTGATTAAAACTTGTTTTGCAGTCCTTTTTGTTGAAGTTTCGGACGAGGGAGTCGAGATGGACCTTTCAATGGACCCGTTGGAATTTTAACTGAGTAAAAAGTATAGAAATTGCGATTTTGCAATATAATTGTGTTGAAAAGCTCCTAATCAATTATTTGAACTCCTAATATTTGAAAAAAAACATTTTTGTAGTCCTTTTTGTAGAGGTTTCGGACGAGCGGGTCGAAATGGGCCTTTCAATAGACCCGTTGGAATTTTAACTGAGTAAAAAGTACAGAATTTGAGGTTTTGCAATATAATTGTGTTGAAAAGCTCCTAATCAATTATTTGAACTCCTAATATTTGAATTAAACATTTTTGTGGTCCTTTTTGTAGAGGTTTCGGACGAGCGGGTCGAAATGGGCCTTTCAATGGACCCGTTGGAATTTTAACTGAGTAAAAAGTACAGAAATTGCGGTTATGCAATATAATTGTGTTGAAAAGCTCCTAATCAATTACATGAACTCCTAATATTTAAATAAAACATTTTTGCGGTCCTTTTTGTAGAGGTTTCGGACGAGCAGGTCTAAATGGGCCTTTCAGTGGACCCGTTGGAATTTTAACTGAGTAAAAAGTACATAAATTGCGGTTATGCAATATAATTGTGTTGAAAAGCTCCTAATCAATTACATGAACTCCTAATATTTGAATAAAACATTTTTGCGGTCCTTTTTGTAGAGGTTTCGGACGAGCAGGTCTAAATGGGCCTTTCAATAGACCCGTTGGAATTTTAACTGAGTAAAAAGTACAGAAATTGAGGTTTTGCAATATAATTGTGTTGAAAAGCTCCTAATTAATTATTTGAACTCCTAATATTTGAATAAAACATTTTTGCGGTCCTTTTTGTAGAGGTTTCGGACAAGCAAGTCTAAATGGGCCTTTCAATGGACCCGTTGGAATTTTAACTGAATAAAAGTATAGAAATTGAGGTTTTGCAATATAATTGTGTTGAAAAGCTCCTAATCAATTACATGAACTCCTAAAATTTGATTAAAACTTGTTTTGTAGTCATTTTTGTAGAGGTTTCGGACGAGCGGGTCGAAATGGACCTTTTAATGGACCCGTTGGAATTTTAACTGAGTAAAAAGTATAGAAATTGCGATTTTGCAATATAATTGTGTTGAAAAGCTCCTAATCAATTATTTGAACTCCTAATATTTGAAAAAAAACATTTTTGCAGTCCTTTTTGTAGTGGTTTCGGGCGAGCGGGTCGAAATGGGCCTTTCAATGGACCCGCTGGAATTTTAACTGAGTAAAAAGTATAAAAATTGAGGTTTTGCAATATAATTCTGTTGAAAAGCTCCTTATCAATTATTTTAACTCCTAATATTTGAATAAAACATTTTTACGGTCCTTTTTGTAGAAGTTTCGGACGAGGAGGTTAAAAAAATTGAGGTTTTGCAATATAATTGATTTGAAAAGCACCTAATCAATTATTTGAACTCCTAATATTTGAATAAAACATTTTTGCGGTACTTTTTGTAGAGGTTTGGGACGAGCAGGTCTAAATGGGCCTTTCAATAGACCCGTTGGAATTTTAACTGAGTAAAAGGTACATAAATTGAGGTTTTGCAATATAATTGTGTTGAAAAGCTCCTAATCAATTATTTGAACTCCTAATCTTTGAATAAAACATTTTTCCGGTCCTTTTTGTAGAGGTTTCGGACGAGCAGGTATAAATGGGCCTTTCAATGGACCCGTTAGAATTTTAACTGAGTAAAAAGTATAGAAATTGCGGTTTTGCAATATAATTGTGTTGAAAAGCTCCTAATCAATTACATGAACTCCTAATATTTGAATAAAACATTTTTGCGGTCCTTTTTGTAGAGGTTTCGGACGAGCAGGTCTAAATGGGCCTTTCAATAGACCCGTTGGAATTTTAACTGAGTAAAAAGTATAGAAATTGCGATTTTGCAATATAATTGTGTTGAAAAGCTCCTAATCAATTATTTGAACTCCTAATATTTGAAAAAAAACATTTTTGCAGTCCTTTTTGTAGAGGTTTCGGACGAGCGGGTCGAAATGGGCCTTTCAATGGACCCTTTGGAATTTTAACTGATTAAAAAGTACAGAAATTGAGGTTTTGCAATATAATTGTGTTGAAAAGCTCCTAATCAATTATTTGAACTCCTAATATTCGAATAAAACATTTTTGCAGTCCTTTTTGTAGAGGTTTCAGACGAGCAGGTCTAAATAGGCCTTTCAATGGACCCGTTGGAATTTTAACTGAGTAAAAAGTACAAAAATTGAGGTTTTGCAATATAATTGTGTTGAAAAGCTCCTAATCAATTATTTGAACTCCTAATATTTGAATAAAACATTTTTGCGGTCCTTTTTGTAGAGGTTTTGGACGAGCAGGTCTAAATGGGCCTTTCAATGGACCCGTTGGAATTTTAACTGAGTAAAAAGTACAGAAATTGAGGTTTTGCAATATAATTGTGTTAAAAAGCTCCTAATCAATTACACGAACTCCTAAAATTTTATTAAAACATGTTTTGCAGTCCTTTTTGTAGAGGTTTCGGACGAGCGGGTCGAAATGGGCCTTTCAAAGGACCCGTTGGAATTTTAACTGAGTAAAAAGTACATAAATTGCGGTTTTGCAATATAATTGTGTTGAAAAGCTCCTAATCAATTATTTGAACTCCTAATATTTGAATAAAACATTTTTGCAGTCCTTTTTGTTGAGGTTTCGGACGAGCGGGTCGAAATGGGCCTTTCAATGGACTCGTTGGAATTTTAACTGAGTAAAAATTACAGAAATTGAGGTTTTGCAATATAATTGTGTTGAAAAGCTCCTAATCAATTATTTGAACTCCTAATATTTCAATAAAACATTTTTACGGTCATTTTGTAGAGGTTTCGGACGAGCATATCTAAATTGGCCTTTCAATGGACCCGTTGGAATTTTAACTGAGTAAAAAGTACAGAAATTGAGGTTTTGCAATATCATTGTGTTGAAAATCTCCTAATCAATTATTTGAACTCCTAATATTTGAATAAAACATTTTTGCGGTCCTTTTTGTAGTGGTTTCAGACGAGCAGGTCGAAATGGGCCTTTCAATGGACTCGTTGGAATTTTAACTAAGTAAAAAGTACATAAATTGAGGTTTTGCAATATAATTGTGTTGAAAAGCTCCTAATCAATTACATGAACTCCTAATATTTTAATTAAACATTTTTGCCTTCCTTTTTGTAGAGGTTTTAGACGAGCAGGTCTAAATGGGCCTTTTATTGGACTCGTTGGAATTTTAACTTAGTAAAAATTACAGAAATTGAGGTTTTGCAATATAATTGTGTTCAAAAGCTCCTAATCAATTACATGAACTCCTAAAATTTTATTAAAACTTGTTTTGCAGTCCTTTTTGTAGAGGTTTCGGACGAGCGGGTCGAAATGGGCCTTTCAAAGGACCCGTTGGAATTTTAACTGAGTAAAAAGTACATAAATTGCGGTTTTGCAATATAATTGTGTTGAAAAGCTCCTAATCAATTATTTGAACTCCTAATATTTGAATAAAACATTTTTGCAGTCCTTTTTGTTGAGGTTTCGAACGAGCGGGTCGAAATGGGCCTTTCAATGGACTCGTTGGAATTTTAACTGAGTAAAAATTACAGAAATTGAGGTTTTGCAATATAATTGTGTTGAAAAGCTCCTAATCAATTATTTGAACTCCTAATATTTCAATAAAACATTTTTACGGTCATTTTGTAGAGGTTTCGGACGAGCAGATCTAAATTGGCCTTTCAATGGACCCGTTGGAATTTTAACTGAGTAAAAAGTACAGAAATTGAGGTTTTGCAATATCATTGTGTTGAAAAGCTCCTAATCAATTATTTGAACTCCTAATATTTGAATAAAACATTTTTGCGGTCCTTTTTGTAGTGGTTTCAGACGAGCAGGTCGAAATGGGCCTTTCAATGGACTCGTTGGAATTTTTTTTTGAAGAAAAGGCCTCATTAAAAACCCCTATTACTGTCCTTCAAGCAGAGCTAGAGGACCCTAAAAAGGGGAAAAGAGTGCCCAAGAATTTTATTAATCAAAGAATATTTGGTACAAGATGTTGAATACATTGGGGAATATCCGATTCAAATGACAAAGACGTCATAGAATTCAGAGAAAAGGAAGCCAACGTATGGGCTATAACATTTGCCTCACGGCGTACAAAGGAAATCGAAGTAAAGTCGAATTCAAGAAGAGCAGCTTGAATCTGAAGAATAGTTGGTCCCATAGTAGATAGGTCCTGAGCAGGATTGTTGATCCTATTCGCAAGAGAGGCGCAGTCCGTTTCGATCTTGATGCGATTCCATCCTCGAGATCGGGCAAGGGTAAGACCAGCAAGGATGCTTTCCCCCTCACTGTTGATAGCGTCCAGACGGCTACCGAGAGGGAAAGCAAGACCACCCACGACTGCTCCGGCAGGGTCACGAGCAACAACGCCGACTGCTGCTGCACGAGTTGAAGGGTTGAAGGCTCCGTCCACATTAATATTGATGTAGTTAGGTGGAGGAGGACAAGAGTGAGTGGTATTTATAGATGGAGGTGGAACAGATGAAGTAGAAGATTTACAAAATTCATCATGTAAGCTAATTGAATTGACTGCAATTAGCCATGAGGGTTGTAAATGGTGGTTGTGGTTCCAATCATTACGTCTATTCCAGATACTCCATAAAACTGTAAGAAAGAGACCAAATTTATCAGGGGGAATAGTGGAGGCTGCTTCCTCTAGCCCTTGTAAGGGTGAAGGAGCTAAACTCTTATAGAGAGAGATAGGAATACCACTAATTTGGAGGGCTTCAGTAGCCCCAGGACAGTCACGAAGCGCATGAAGAATTGTTTCCGAATGATTACCACAGATAGAACATAGCCCCGAACTAGGTGAGAAAACTTGCATTTTAGAGCCTACTGGTAGAGCATTAGATGCCATACGCCAGCCAAAAGTTTTAACTTTGGGTAAAACTTTTATTTTGGATAAAAATTTCCAAAACCGAGAAGGTGGTGAAGGTTGGGAAGAGGAGCGTTGTAAGAAAATATATTCGGAGCGAACTGAGTATATACCCGAGTCATTGGGAGACCATAAAATTGAGTCCCGTTGATCATTTATGATGGGGATACGGAGAATGGCATCCGCATCAATTTGATTGAAGTAATTATTCAACTTTACTATATCCCAGGCAGTTTGATTGCGAATCATGAACTCCTTACAACGAATGTGGAATTCGTCAGAAATTTCATAATCCCCAGTTAGCTCAATCGGGGAAGACCCACCCCATATATCTTTGTGTATTCTGATATTACTGTTTATACCAGGGCGATGAAGAAAGCCGGGGAAAAGACGCTGAATAGCGTTATATATACCTTGCCAGGCAAAGGAGCCTCTACTAGGTTTTGGCGCATCCAAGATGTTGCCCGAAGGGAAATATTTGGAACGGTATATTTGACCTAATAAGGAGTGTGGTTCACAAATTAGTTTCCAAATTTGCTTACCCAAAAGAGCGATGTTGAAATCGTGTAAGTCTTTGAAGCCCATGCCACCAGCGGATTTAGGCAAACATATGTGGTTCCACGATAACATGTGCCAACCTTTTTTGTTGGATTTACCAGTCCACCAATATTGGCAGATTGATGTAGTCATGTCGTCGATGATATTGTGTGGAAGAAGGTAGCAAGACATCACATATTGTGGGAGAGATTGTAAAACAGCTTTGATGAAAATCTCTCTACCACTAAAGGATAGAAGGTGTTTGTCCCAGCTAGAGAGACGATCGTGTACTTTATCTCGGACAAAACCTAATGATTCGGTTTTGTTTTTCCCTATTAGGAGCGGGATGCCCAGGTATACTCCGGGGTTAGAAACTTCACGCACTTGTAAAAGGCTATTGATTGCATTCCTTGTTGTAGAAGGTGTACGTGGGTTATAAAAAATTGTGGATTTATCGAAATTTATTGCTTGACCAGAAGCGTTAGCATATACTTGGAGAGCATTTTTTAGAAGGGATGCTTCAGATTGATTGGTATTTATAAATACCAAGCAATCATCAGCAAAAAGAAGGTGGTTAACTTTGGGCCCATGCTTACATGCGCCTAAACCTGGAAGAATATTAGTTTGTTGAGCGGCAGCTAAATAAGCCGAGAGTCCTTGAGTGCAGAATAGGAAAAGAAAAGGGGATAGAGGATCCCCTGACGAAGACCACGTTGAGGTTGAAATGTTGGTGAAAAGGAATTATTAATTTTAACCGAGAAAGAAACAGTGGAAATACAACGCATTATAAGTTCAATCCAATCGGATGCAAAACCCATTCGTGTCATAACGTTTGCAAGGAAAGACCATTCAACTCTGTCGAAGGCTTTTTCCATGTCAAGCTTGAGAGCAGCTCCTTGTGAGGATTTAGTCACACCAGAGTTGATATTGTGAATTATTTCATGCGCAACAAGGATATTGTCCGAGATGTTGCGTCCCTGAACAAAGGCAGCTTGATTAGGGCTAATACAAAGAGGTATAGCATGTTTCATTCTATTAACAATTGTTTTGGCAACAATTTTATAGAGTACAGTACATAGACTAATTGGTCTGAGTTGCTTCATGGATGTTGGGTCCTTAACTTTGGGTATTAGCACTAGAATAGTTTTGTTGACTAAGGACATATCTGCGTTACCATTTAACAGATCCATACAAAGATTAAGAACATCATCACCAACTGTGTCCCAGTGTTGTCTAAAGAAGCTACTAGGCAGGCCGTCGGCACCCGGAGCCTTCCTAGGGTCAATATCTTTAAAGGCATGTAGAATTTCTTCTCTGGTGAACGGCTTGAGAAGGATGTCGTTAATTGAAGAGTTAATGGAGGGATGGATTTTGTCAAGAATGATTTCCGAAAATTGGGGGTTAGAGGTTGTAAATAGGTTTTTAAAATAATTCGAAGCGATATCCATTATTTCAGATTCAGAGGTACACCAATTAGAGTTGGCGTCATAAAGACCTATGATTGAATTTTTCTTATTACGATTAGTAGCTCTGGCATGAAAGAATTTGGTATTTTTGTCTCCTTGGGATAGCCAAAGAGTTACTCGTTGGAATTTTAACTAAGTAAAAAGTACATAAATTGAGGTTTTGCAATATAATTGTGCTGAAAAGCTCCTAATCAATTACATGAACTCCTAATATTTGAATTAAACATTTTTGCCTTCCTTTTTGTAGAGGTTTCAGACGAGCAGGTCTAAATGGGCCTTTTATTGGACCCGTTGGAATTTTAACTTAGTAAAAATTACAGAAATTGAGGTTTTGCAATATAATTGTGTTGAAAAGCTCCTAATCAATTATTTGAACTCCTAATATTTGAATAAAACATTTTTGCGGTCCTTTTTGTAGAGGTTTCGGACGAGCAGGTCTAAATGGGCCTTCCAATGGACCCGTTGGAATTTTAACCGAGTAAAAAGGACAGAAATTGAAGTTTTGCAATATAATTTTGTTGAAAAGCTCCTAATGAATTATTTGAACACCTAATATTTGAATAAAACATTTTTGCGGTCCTATTTGTAAAGGTTTCGGACGAGCGGGTCGAAATGGGCCTTTCAATGGACTCGTTGGAATTTTAACTGAGTAAAAATTACAGAAATTGAGGTTTTGCAATATAATTGTGTTGAAAAGCTCCTAATCAATTATTTGAACTCCTAATATTTCAATAAAACATTTTTACGGTCATTTTGTAGAGGTTTCGGACGAGCAGATCTAAATTGGCCTTTCAATGGTCCCGTTGGAATTTTAACTGAGTAAAAAGTACAGAAATTGAGGTTTTGCAATATCATTGTGTTGAAAAGCTCCTAATCAATTATTTGAACTCCTAATATTTGAATAAAACAATTTTGCGGTCCTTTTTGTAGTAGTTTCAGACGAGCAGGTCGAAATGGGCCTTTCAATGGACTCGTTGGAATTTTAACTAAGTAAAAAGTACATAAATTGAGGTTTTGCAATATAATTGTGTTGAAAAGCTCCTAATCAATTACATGAACTCCTAATATTTGAATTAAACATTTTTGCCTTCCTTTTTGTAGAGGTTTCGGACGAGCAGGTCTAAATGGGCCTTTTATTGGACCCGTTGGAATTTTAACTTAGTAAAAATTACAGAAAATTGAGGTTTTGCAAAATAATTGTGTTGAAAAGCTCCTAATCAATTATTTAAACTCCTAATATTTGAATAAAACATTTTTGCGGTCCTTTTTGTAGAGGTTTCGGACGAGCAGGTCTAAATGGGCCTTCCAATGGACCCGTTGGAATTTTAACCGAGTAAAAAGTACAGAAATTGAAGTTTTGCAATATAATTTTGTTGAAAAGCTCCTAATGAATTATTTGAACTCCTAATATTTGAATAAAACATTTTTGCGGTCCTTTTTGTAAAGGTTTCGGACGAGCGGGTCGAAATGGGCCTTTCAATGGACTCGTTGGAATTTTAACTGAGTAAAAATTACAGAAATTGAGGTTTTGCAATATAATTGTGTTGAAAAGCTCCTAATCAATTATTTGAACTCCTAATATTTCAATAAAACATTTTTACGGTCATTTTGTAGAGGTTTCGGACGAGCAGATCTAAATTGGCCTTTCAATGGTCCCGTTGGAATTTTAATTGAGTAAAAAGTACAGAAATTGAGGTTTTGCAATATCATTGTGTTGAAAAGCTCCTAATCAATTATTTGAACTCCTAATATTTGAATAAAACAATTTTGCGGTCCTTTTTGTAGTAGTCTCAGACGAGCAGGTCGAAATGGGCCTTTCAATGGACTCGTTGGAATTTTAACTAAGTAAAAAGTACATAAATTAAGTTTTTGCAATATAATTGTGTTGAAAAGCTCCTAATCAATTACATGAACTCCTAATATTTGAATTAAACATTTTTGCCTTCCTTTTTGTAGAGGTTTCGGACGAGCAGGTCTAAACGGGCCTTTTATTGGACCCGTTGGAATTTTAACTTAGTAAAAATTACAGAAAATTGAGGTTTTGCAATATAATTGTGTTGAAAAGCTCCTAATCAATTATTTAAACTCCTAATATTTGAATAAAACATTTTTGCGGTCCTTTTTGTAGAGGTTTCGGACGAGCAGGTCTAAATGGGCCTTCCAATGGACCCGTTGGAATTTTAACCGAGTAAAAAGTACAGAAATTGAAGTTTTGCAATATAATTTTGTTGAAAAGCTCCTAATGAATTATTTGAACTCCTAATATTTGAATAAAACATTTTTGCGGTCCTTTTTGTAAAGGTTTCGGACGAGCGGGTCGAAATGGGCCTTTCAATGGACTCGTTGGAATTTTAACTGAGTAAAAATTACAGAAATTGAGGTTTTGCAATATAATTGTGTTGAAAAGCTCCTAATCAATTATTTGAACTCCTAATATTTCATTAAAACATTTTTACGGTCATTTTGTAGAGGTTTCGGACGAGCAGATCTAAATTGGCCTTTCAATGGTCCCGTTGGAATTTTAACTGAGTAAAAAGTACAGAAATTGAGGTTTTGCAATATCATTGTGTTGAAAAGCTCCTAATCAATTATTTGAACTCCTAATATTTGAATAAAATAATTTTGCGGTCCTTTTTGTAGTAGTTTCAGACGAGCAGGTCGAAATGGGCCTTTCAATGGACTCGTTGGAATTTTAACTAAGTAAAAAGTACATAAATTGAGGTTTTGCAATATAATTGTGTTGAAAAGCTCCTAATCAATTACATGAACTCCTAATATTTGAATTAAACATTTTTGCCTTCCTTTTTGTAGAGGTTTCGGACGAGCAGGTCTAAACGGGCCTTTTATTGGACCCGTTGGAATTTTAACTTAGTAAAAATTACAGAAAATTGAGGTTTTGCAATATAATTGTGTTGAAAAGCTCCTAATCAATTATTTAAACTCCTAATAGATGAATAAAACATTTTTGCGGTCCTTTTTGTAGAGGTTTCGGACGAGCAGGTCTAAATGGGCCTTCCAATGGACCCGTTGGAATTTTAACCGAGTAAAAAGTACAGAAATTGAAGTTTTGCAATATAATTTTGTTGAAAAGCTCCTAATGAATTATTTGAACTCCTAATATTTGAATAAAACATTTTTGCGGTCCTTTTTGTAAAGGTTTCGGACGAGCGGGTCGAAATGGGCCTTTCAATGGACTCGTTGGAATTTTAACTGAGTAAAAATTACAGAAATTGAGGTTTTGCAATATAATTGTGTTGAAAAGCTCCTAATCAATTATTTGAACTCCTAATATTTCAATAAAACATTTTTACGGTCATTTTGTAGAGGTTTCGGACGAGCAGATCTAAATTGGCCTTTCAATGGTCCCGTTGGAATTTTAACTGAGTAAAAAGTACAGAAATTGAGGTTTTGCAATATCATTGTGTTGAAAAGCTCCTAATCAATTATTTGAACTCCTAATATTTGAATAAAACAATTTTGCGGTCCTTTTTGTAGTAGTTTCAGACGAGCAGGTCGAAAAATGGCCTTTCAATGGACTCGTTGGAATTTTAACTAAGTAAAAAGTACATAAATTGAGGTTTTGCAATATAATTGTGTTGAAAAGCTCCTAATCAGTTACATGAACTCCTAAAATTTGAATTAAACATTTTTGCCTTCCTTTTTGTAGAGGTTTTGGACGAGCAGGTCTAAATGGGCCTTTTATTGGACCCGTTGGAATTTTAACTTAGTAAAAAGTACATAAATTGAGGTTTTGCAATATAATTGTGTTGAAAAGCTCCTAATCAATTATTTGAACTCCTAATATTTCATTAAAACATTTTTACGGTCATTTTGTAGAGGTTTCGGACGAGCAGATCTAAATTGGCCTTTCAATGGTCCCGTTGGAATTTTAACTGAGTAAAAAGTACAGAAATTGAGGTTTTGCAATATAATTGTGTTGAAAAGCTCCTAATCAATTATTTGAACTCCTAATATTTGAATAAAACATTTTTACGGTCATTTTGTAGAGGTTTCGGACGAGCAGATCTAAATTGGCCTTTCAATGGTCCCGTTGGAATTTTAACTGAGTAAAAAGTACAGAAATTGAGGTTTTACAATATCATTGTGTTGAAAAGCTCCTAATCAATTATTTGAACTCCTAATATTTGAATAAAACAATTTTGCGGTCCTTTTTGTAGTAGTTTCAGACGAGCAGGTCGAAAAATGGCCTTTCAATGGACTCGTTGGAATTTTAACTAAGTAAAAAGTACATAAATTGAGGTTTTGCAATATAATTGTGTTGAAAAGCTCCTAATCAGTTACATGAACTCCTAAAATTTGAATTAAACATTTTTGCCTTCCTTTTTGTAGAGGTTTTGGACGAGCAGGTCTAAATGGGCCTTTTATTGGACCCGTTGGAATTTTAACTTAGTAAAAATTACAGAAAATTGAGGTTTTGCAATATAATTGTGTTGAAAAGCTCCTAATCAATTATTTGAACTCCTAATATTTGAATAAAACATTTTTGCGGTCCTTTTTGTAGAGGTTTCGGACGAGCAGGTCTAAATGGGCCTTCCAATGGACCCGTTGGAATTTTAACCGAGTAAAAAGTACAGAAATTGAAGTTTTGCAATATAATTTTGTTGAAAAGCTCCTAATGAATTATTTGAACTCCTAATATTTGAATAAAACATTTTTGCGGTCCTTTTTGTAAACGTTTCGGACGAGCGGGTCGAAATGGGCCTTTCAATGGACTCGTTGGAATTTTAACTGAGTAAAAATTACAGAAATTGAGGTTTTGCAATATAATTGTGTTGAAAAGCTCCTAATCAATTATTTGAACTCCTAATATTTCAATAAAACATTTTTACGGTCATTTTGTAGAGGTTTCGGACGAGCAGATCTAAATTGGCCTTTCAATGGTCCCGTTGGAATTTTAACTGAGTAAAAAGTACAGAAATTGAGGTTTTGCAATATCATTGTGTTGAAAAGCTCCTAATCAATTATTTGAACTCCTAATATTTGAATAAAACAATTTTGCGGTCTTTTTGTAGTAGTTTCAGACGAGCAGGTCGAAATGGGCCTTTCAATGGACTCGTTGGAATTTTAACTAAGTAAAAAGTACATAAATTGAGGTTTTGCAATATAATTGTGTTGAAAAGCACCTAATCAATTACATGAACTCCTAATATTTGAATTAAACATTTTTGCCTTCCTTTTTGTAGAGGTTTCGGACGAGCATGTCTAAATGGGCCTTTTATTGGACCCGTTGGAATTTTAACTTAGTAAAAATTACAGAAAATTGAGGTTTTGCAATATAATTGTGTTGAAAAGCTCCTAATCAATTATTTGAACTCCTAATATTTGAATAAAACATTTTTGCGGTCCTTTTTGTAGAGGTTTCGGACGAGCAGGTCTAAATGGGCCTTCCAATGGACCCGTTGGAATTTTAACCGAGTAAAAAGTACAGAAATTGAAGTTTTACAATATAATTTTGTTGAAAAGCTCCTAATGAATTATTTGAACTCCTAATATTTGAATAAAACATTTTTGCGGTCCTTTTTGTAAAGGTTTCGGACGACCGGGTCGAAATGGGCCTTTCAATGTACCCGTTGGAATTTTAACTGAGTAAAAAGTACAGAAATTGCGGTTTTGCAATATAATTGTGTTGAAAAGCTCCTAATCAATTATTTGAACTCCTAAAATTTGATTAAAACTTGTTTTGCAGTCCTTTTTGCAGAGGTTTCGGATGAGCGGGTCGAAATGGGCCTTTCAATGAACCCGTTGGAATTTTAACTGAGTAAAAAGTAGGAAAATTGAGGTTTTGCAATATAATTCTGTTGAAAAGCTCCTAATCAATTATTTGAACTCCTAATATTTGAATAAAACATTTTTGCGGTCCTCTTTGTAAAGGTTTCGGACGAGCGGGTTGAAATGGGCCTTCCAATGGACCCGTTGGAATTTTAACCGAGTAAAAAGTACAGAAATTGAAGTTTTGCAATATAATTTTGTTGAAAAGCTCCTAATGAATTATTTGAACTCCTAATATTTGAATAAAACATTTTTGCGGTCCTTTTTGTAAAGGTTTCGGACGAGCGGGTCGAAATGGGCCTTTCAATGGACCCGTTGGAATTTTAACTGAGTAAAAAGTATAGAAATTGCGGTTTTGCAATATAATTGTGTTGAAAAGCTCCTAATCAATTATTTGAACTCCTAAAATTTGATTAAAACTTGTTTTGCAGTCCTTTTTGCAGAGGTTTCGGATGAGCGGGTTGAAATGGGCCTTTCAATGAACCCGTTGGAATTTTAACTGAGTAAAAAGTACGGAAATTGAGGTTTAGCAATATAATTGTGTTGAAAAGCTCCTAATCAATTATTTGAACTCCTAATATTTGAATAAAACATTTTTCCGGTCCTTTTTGTAGAGGTTCAGACGAGCAGGTCTAAAAGGGCATTTCAATGTACCCGTTGGAATTTTAACTGAGTAAAAAGTACAGAAATTGAGGTTTTGCAATATAATTGTGTTGAAAAGCTCCTAATAAATTACATGAACTCCTAATATTTGAATAAAACATTTTTGCGTTCCTTTTTGTAGAGGTTTCGGAAGAGAAGGTCTAAATGGGCATTTCTATGGACCCGTTGGAATTTGAACTGAGTAAAAAGTACAGAAAGTTGCGGTTTTGCAATATAATTGTGTTGAAAAGCTCCTAATCAATTATTTGAACACCTAAAATTTGATTAAAACTTGTTTTGCAGTCCTTTTTGCAGAGGTTTCGGATGAGCGGGTCGAAATGGGCCTTTCAATGAACCCGTTGGAATTTTAACTGAGTAAAAAGTAGGAAAATTGAGGTTTTGCAATATAATTCTGTTGAAAAGCTCCTAATCAATTATTTGAACTCCTAATATTTGAATAAAACATTTTTACGGTCCTTTTTGTAGAGGTTTCGGACGAGCAGGTCTAAATGGGCCATCCAATGGACCCGTTGGAATTTTAACCGAGTAAAAAGTACAAAAATTGAAGTTTTGCAATATAATTTTGTTGAAAAGCTCCTAATGAATTATTTGAACTCCTAATATTTGAATAAAACATTTTTGCGGTCCTTTTTGTAAAGGTTTCGGACGAGCGGGTCGAAATGGGCCTTTCAATGGACTCGTTGGAATTTTAACTGAGTAAAAATTACAGAAATTGAGGTTTTGCAATATCATTGTGTTGAAAAGCTCCTAATCAATTATTTGAACTCCTAATATTTCCATAAAACATTTTTACGGTCATTTGGTAGAGGTTTCGGACGAGCAGATCTAAATTGGCCTTTCAATGGTCCCGTTGGAATTTTAACTGAGTAAAAAGTACAGAAATTGAGGTTTTGCAATATCATTGTGTTGAAAAGCTCCTAATCAATTATTTGAACTCCTAATATTTGAATAAAACAATTTTGCGGTCCTTTTTGTAGTAGTTTCAGACGAGCAGGTCGAAATGGGCCTTTCAATGGACTCGTTGGAATTTTAACTAAGTAAAAAGTACATAAATTGAGGTTTTGCAATATAATTGTGTTGAAAAGCTCCTAATCAATTATTTGAACTCCTAATATTTGAATAAAACATTTTTGCGGTCCTTTTTGTAGAGGTTTCGGACGAGCAGGTCTAAATGGGCCTTCCAATGGACCCGTTGGAATTTTAACCGAGTAAAAAGTACATAAATTTTAGTTTTGCAATATATTTTTGTTGAAAAGCTCCTAATCAATTATTTGAACTCCTAATATTTGAATAAAACATTTTTGCGGTCCTTTTTGTAGAGGTTTCAGACGAGCAGGTCTAAATGGGCCTTCCAATGGACCCGTTGGAATTTTAACCGAGTAAAAAGTACATAAATTGAAGTTTTGCAATATAATTTTGTTGAAAAGCTCCTAATGAATTATTTGAACTCCTAATATTTGAATAAAACATTTTTGCGGTCCTTTTTGTAAAGGTTTCGGACGAGCGGGTCGAAATGGGCCTTTCAATGGACCCGTTGGAATTTTAACTGAGTAAAAAGTACAGAAATTGCGGTTTTGCAATATAATTGTGTTGAAAAGCTCCTAATCAAATATTTGAACTCCTAAAATTTGATTAAAACTTGTTTTGCAGTCCTTTTTGCAGAGGTTTCGGATGAGCGGGTCGAAATGGGCCTTTCAATGAACCCGTTGGAATTTTAACTGAGTAAAAAGTAGGAAAATTGAGGTTTTGCAATATAATTCTGTTGAAAAGCTCCTAATCAATTATTTGAACTCCTTATATTTGAATAAAACATTTTTGCGGTCCTCTTTGTAAAGGTTTCGGACGAGCGGGTTGAAATGGGCCTTTCAATGGACGCGTTGGAATTTTAACTGAGTAAAAAGTATAGAAATTGCGGTTTTGCAATATAATTGTGTTGAAAAGCTCCTATTCAATTATTTGAACTCCTAAAATTTGATTAAAACTTGTTTTGCAGTCCTTTTTGGAGAGGTTTCGGATGAGCGGGTCGAAATGGGCCTTTCAATGAACCCGTTGGAATTTTAACTGAGTAAAAAGTACGGAAATTGAGGTTTAGCAATATAATTGTGTTGAAAAGCTCCTAATCAATTATTTGAACTCCTAATATTTGAATAAAACATTTTTTCGGTCCTTTTTGTAGAGGTTCAGACGAGCAGGTCTAAAAGGGCATTTCAATGTACCCGTTGGAATTTTAACTGAGTAAAAAGTACAGAAATTGAGGTTTTGCAATATAATTGTGTGGAAAAGCTCCTAATAAATTACATGAACTCCTAATATTTGAATAAAACATTTTTGCGTTCCTTTTTGTAGAGGTTTCGGAAGAGCAGGTCTAAATGGGCATTTCTATGGACCCGTTGGAATTTGAACTGAGTAAAAAGTACAGAAATTGCGGTTTTGTAATATAATTGTGTTGAAAAGCTCCTAATCAATTATTTGAACTCCTAATATTTGATTAAAACTTGTTTTGCAGTCTTTTTTGTAGAGGTTTCGGACGAGCGGGTCGAAACGGGCCTTTCAATGGACCCGTTGGAATTTTAACTGAGTAAAAAGTACAGAAATTGAGGTTTAGCAATATAATTGTGTTGAAAAGCTCCTAATCAATTATTTGAACTCCTAATATTTGAATAAAACATTTTTGCGGTCATTTTTGTAGAGGTTTCGGACGAGCAGATCTAAATGGGTCTTTCAATGTACCCGTTGAAATTTTAACTGAGTAAAAAATACATAAATTGAGGTTTTGCAATATAATTGTGTTGAAAAGCTCCTAATCAATTATGTGAACTCCTAATATTTTAATAAAAAAATTTTGCGGTCCTTTTTGTAGAGGTTTCGGACGAGCAGGTCGAAATGGGCCTTTCAATGGACCCGTTGGAATTTCAACTCAGTAAAAAGTACAGAAATTGAGGTTTTGCAATATAAGTGTGTTGAAAAGCTCCTAATCAATTACATGAACTCCTAATATTTGAATTAAACATTTTTGCCTTCCTTTTTGTAGAGGTTTTGGACGAGCAGGTCTAAATGGGCCTTTTAATGGACCCGTTGGAATTTTAACTGAGTAAAAAGTACAGAAATTGATGGTTTGCAATATAATTATGTTGAAAAGCTCCTAATTAATTATTTGAACTCCTAATATTTGAATAAAACATTTTTGCGGTCCATTTTCTAGAGGTTTCGGACAAGCAGGTCTAAATGAGCCTTTCAATGGACCCGTTGGAATTTTAACTGAGTAAAAAGTACAGAAATTGAGGTTTTGCATTATAATTGTGTTAAAAAGCTCCTAATCAATTATTTGAACTCCTAATATTTGAATAAAACATTTTTGCGGTCCTTTTTGTAGAGGTTTCGGATGAGCGAGTCGAAATGGGCCTTTCAATGGACCCGTAAAAATTTTAACAGAGTAAAAAGTACATAAATTGAGGTTTTGCAATATAATTGTGTTGAAAAGCTCCTAATCAATTACATGAACTCCTAATATTTGAATAAAACATTTCTGCGGTCCTTTTTGTAGAGGTTTCGGACGAGCAGGTCTAAATGGGCCTTTCAATAGACCCGTTGGAATTTTAACTGATTAAAAAGTACAGAAATTGAGGTTTTGCAATATAATTGTGATGAAGAGCTCCTAATTAATCATTTGAACTCTTAATATTTGAATAAAACATTTTTGCGGTCCTTTTTGTAGAGGTTTCGGACGAGCAGGTCTAAATAGGCCTTTCAATGGACCCGCTAGAATTTTAACTGAGTAAAAAGTATAGAAATTGAGGTTTTGCAATATAATTGTGTTGAAAAGCTCCTAATAAATTACATGAACTCCTAAAATTTGATTAAAACTTGTTTTCCAGTCCTTTTTGTAGAAGTTTCGGACGAGCGAGTCGAAATGGACCTTTTAATGGACCCGTTGGAATTTTAACTAAGTAAAAAGTATAGAAATTGCGATTTTGCAATATAATTGTGTTGAAAAGCTCCTAATCAATTATTTGAACTCCTAATATTTGAAAAAAAAAGACATTTTTGCAGTCCTTTTTGTAGAGGTTTCGGACGAGCGGGTCGAAATGGGCCTTTCAATGGACCCGTTGGAATTTTAACTGAGTAAAAAGTACAGTAATTGAGGTTTTGCAATATAATTGTGTTGAAAAGCTCCTAATCAATTATTTGAACTCCTAATATTTGAATGAAACATTTTTGTGGTCCTTTTTGTAGAGGTTTCAGACGAGCGGGTCGAAATCGGCCTTTTAATGGACCCGTTGGAATTTTAACTGATTAAAAAGTACAGAAATTGCGGTTATGCAATATAATTGTGTTGAAAAGCTCCTAATCAATTACATGAACTCCTAATATTTGAATAAAACATTTTTGCGGTCCTTTTTGTAGAGGTTTCGGACGAACAGGTCTAAATGGGCCTTTCAATAGACCCGTTGGAATTTTAACTGAGTAAAAAGTACAGAAATTGCGGTTTTGCAATATAATTGTGTTGAAAAGCTCCTAATTAATTATTTGAACTCCTAATATTTGAATAAATCATTTTTGCGGTACTTTTTGTAGAGGTTTCGGACGAGCAGGTCTAAATGGGCCTTTCAATGGACCCGTTGGAATTTTAACTGAATAAAAGTATAGAAATTGAGGTTTTGCAATATAATTGTGTTGAAAAGCTCCTAATCAATTACATGAACTCCTAAAATTTGATTAAAACTTGTTTTGCAGTCCTTTTTGTAGAGGTTTCGGACGAGCGGGTCGAAATGGACCTTTCAATGGACCTGTTGGAATTTTAACTGAGTAAAAAGTATAGAAATTGTGATTTTGCAATATAATTGTGTTGAAAAGCTCCTAATCAATTATTTGAACTCCTAATATTTGAAAAAAAAACATTTTTGCAGTCCTTTCTGTAGAGGTTTCGGACGAGCGGGTCGAAATGGGCCTTTTAATGAACCCGTTGGAATTTTAACTGAGTAAAAAGTACAGAAATTGCGGTTTTGCAATATAATTGTGTTGAAAAGCTCCTAATTAATTATTTGAACTCCTAATATTTGAATAAAACATTTTTGCGGTCCTTTTTGTAGAGGTTTCGGACGAGCAGGTCTAAATGGGCCTTTCAATGGACCCGTTGGAATTTTAACTGAGTAAAAAGTATAGAAATTGAGGTTTTGCAATATAATTGTGTTGAAAAGCTCCTAATCAATTACATGAACTCCTAAAATTTGATTAAAACTTGTTTTGCAGTCCTTTTTGTAGAGGTTTCGGACGAGCGGGTCGAAATGGACCTTTCAATGGACCCGTTGGAATTTTAACTGAGTAAAAAGTATAAAAATTGAGGTTTTGCAATTTAATTCTGTTGAAAATCTTCTAATCAATTATTTGAACTCCTAATATTTGAATAAAACATTATTGCGGTCCTTTTTGTAGAAGTTTCGGACGAGGAGGTTAAAAAAATTGAGGTTTTGCAATATAATTGTGTTGAAAAGCTCCTAATCAATTATTTGAACTCCTAATCTTTGAATAAAACATTTTTGTGGTCCTTTTTGTAAAGGTTTCAGACGAGCAGGTATAAATGGGCCTTTCAATGGACCCGTTGGAATTTTAACTGAGTAAAAAGTACAGAAATTGCGGTTTTGCAATATAATAGTGTTGAAAAGCTCCTAATCAATTACATGAACTCCTAATATTTGAATAAAATATTTTTGCGGTCCTTTTTGTAGAGGTTTCGGACGAGCAGGTCTAAATGGGCCTTTCAATAGACCCGTTGGAATTTTAATTGAGTAAAAAGTACAGAAATTGAGGTTTTGCAATATAATTGTGTTGAAAAGCTCCTAATTAATTATTTGAACTCCTAATATTTGAATAAAACATTTTTGCGGTCCTTTTTGTAGAGGTTTCGGACGAGCAGGTCTAAATGGGCCTTTCAATGGATCCGTTGGAATTTTAACGGAGTAAAAAGTATAGAAATTGAGGTTTTGCAATATAATTGTGTTGAAAAGCTCCTAATCAATTACATGAACTCCTAAAATTTGATTAAAACTTGTTTTGCAGTCCTTTTTGTAGAGGTTTCGGACGAGCGGGTCGAAATGGACCTTTCAATGGACCCGTTGGAATTTTAACTGAGTAAAAAGTATAGAAATTGCGATTTTTCAATATAATTGTGTTTAAAAGCTCCTAATCAATTATTTGAACTCCTAATATTTGAAAAAAAAAGACATTTTTGCAGTCCTTTTTGTAGAGGTTTCGGACGAGCGGGTCGAAATGGGCCTTTCAATGGACCCGTTGGAATTTTAACTGAGTAAAAAGTACAGTAATTGAGGTTTTGCAATATAATTGTGTTGAAAAGCTCCTAATCAATTATTTGAACTCCTAATATTTGAATAAAACATTTTTGTGGTCCTTTTTGTAGAGGTTTCAGACGAGCGGGTCGAAATGGGCCTTTTAATGGACCCGTTGGAATTTTAACTGATTAAAAAGTACAGAAATTGCGGTTATGCAATATAATTGTGTTGAAAAGCTCCTAATCAATTACATGAACTCCTAATATTTGAATAAAACATTTTTGCGGTCCTTTTTGTAGAGGTTTCGGACGAACAGGTCTAAATGGGCCTTTCAATAGACCCGTTGGAATTTTAACTGAGTAAAAAGTACAGAAATTGCGGTTTTGCAATATAATTGTGTTGAAAAGCTCCTAATTAATTATTTGAACTCCTAATATTTGAATAAATCATTTTTGCGGTACTTTTTGTAGAGGTTTCGGACGAGCAGGTCTAAATGGGCCTTTCAATGGACCCGTTGGAATTTTAACTGAATAAAAGTATAGAAATTGAGGTTTTGCAATATAATTGTGTTGAAAAGCTCCTAATCAATTACATGAACTCCTAAAATTTGATTAAAACTTGTTTTGCAGTCCTTTTTGTAGAGGTTTCGGACGAGCGGGTCGAAACGGACCTTTCAATGGACCTGTTGGAATTTTAACTGAGTAAAAAGTATAGAAATTGCGATTTTGCAATATAATTGTGTTGAAAAGCTCCTAATCAATTATTTGAACTCCTAATATTTGAAAAAAAAACATTTTTGCAGTCCTTTCTGTAGAGGTTTCGGACGAGCGGGTCGAAATGGGCCTTTTAATGAACCCGTTGGAATTTTAACTGAGTAAAAAGTACAGAAATTGCGGTTTTGCAATATAATTGTGTTGAAAAGCTCCTAATTAATTATTTGAACTCCTAATATTTGAATAAAACATTTTTGCGGTCCTTTTTGTAGAGGTTTCGGACGAGCAGGTCTAAATGGGCCTTTCAATGGACCCGTTGGAATTTTAACTGAGTAAAAAGTATAGAAATTGAGGTTTTGCAATATAATTGTGTTGAAAAGCTCCTAATCAATTACATGAACTCCTAAAATTTGATTAAAACTTGTTTTGCAGTCCTTTTTGTAGAGGTTTCGGACGAGCGGGTCGAAATGGACCTTTCAATGGACCCGTTGGAATTTTAACTGAGTAAAAAGTATAAAAATTGAGGTTTTGCAATATAATTCTGTTGAAAAGCTTCTAATCAATTATTTGAACTCCTAATATTTGAATAAAACATTATTGCGGTCCTTTTTGTAGAAGTTTCGGACGAGGAGGTTAAAAAAATTGAGGTTTTGCAATATAATTGTGTTGAAAAGCTCCTAATCAATTATTTGAACTCCTAATCTTTGAATAAAATATTTTTGTGGTCCTTTTTGTAAAGGTTTCAGACGAGCAGGTATAAATGGGCCTTTCAATGGACCCGTTGGAATTTTAACTGAGTAAAAAGTACAGAAATTGTGGTTTTGCAATATAATTGTGTTGAAAAGCTCCTAATCAATTACATGAACTCCTAATATTTGAATAAAATATTTTTGCGGTCCTTTTTGTAGAGGTTTCGGACGAGCAGGTCTAAATGGGCCTTTCAATAGACCCGTTGGAATTTTAATTGAGTAAAAAGTACAGAAATTGAGGTTTTGCAATATAATTGTGTTGAAAAGCTCCTAATTAATTATTTGAACTCCTAATATTTGAATAAAACATTTTTGCGGTCCTTTTTGTAGAGGTTTCGGACGAGCAGGTCTAAATGGGCCTTTCAATGGACCCGTTGGAATTTTAACGGAGTAAAAAGTATAGAAATTGAGGTTTTGCAATATAATTGTGTTGAAAAGCTCCTAATCAATTACATGAACTCCTAAAATTTGATTAAAACTTGTTTTGCAGTCCTTTTTGTAGAGGTTTCGGACGAGCGGGTCGAAATGGACCTTTCAATGGACCCGTTAGAATTTTAACTGAGTAAAAAGTATAGAAATTGCGATTTTTCAATATAATTGTGTTTAAAAGCTCCTAATCAATTATTTGAACTCCTAATATTTGAAAAAAACATTTTTGCAGTCCTTTTTGTAGTGGTTTCGGACGAGCGGGTCGAAATGGGCCTTTCAATGGACCCGTTGGAATTTTAACTGAGTAAAAAGTATAAAAATTGAGGTTTTGCAATATAATTCTGTTGAAAAGCTCCTAATCAATTATTTGAACTCCTAATATTTGAATAAAACATTTTTGCGGTCCTTTTTGTAGAAGTTTCGGACGAGGAGGTTGAAATGGGCCTTTCAATGGACCCATTGGAATTTTAACTGAGTAAAAAGTACATAAATTGCGATTTTGTAATATAATTCTGTTGAAAAGCTCCTAATCAATTATTTGAACTTCTAATATTTGATTAAAACTCGTTTTGCAGTCCTTTTTGTAGAGGTTTCGGACGAGCGGGTCGAAATGGGCCTTTCAATGGACCCGTTGGAATTTTAACTGATTAAAAAGTACAGAAATTGAGGTTTAGCATTATAATTGTGTTGATAAGCTCCTAATCAATTATTTGAACTACTAATATTTGAATAAAACATTTTTGCGGTCCTTTTTGTAGAGGTTTCAGACAAGGAGGTCTAACTGGGCCTTTCAATGGACCCGTTGGAATTTTAACTGAGTAAAAAGTACAGATATTGAGGTTTTGCAATATAATTGTGTTGAAAAGCTCCTAATCAATTATTTGAACTCCTAATATTTGAATAAAACATTTTTGTGGTCCTTTTTGTAGAGCTTTCGGACGAACAGGTCGAAATGGGCCTTTCAATGGACCCGTTGGAATTTTAACTGAGTAAAAAGTACAGAAATTGAGGTTTAGCAATATAATTGTGTTGAAAAGCTCCTAATCAATTATTTGAACTCCTAATATTTGAATAAAACATTTTTGCGGTCATTTTTGTAGAGGTTTCGGACGAGCAGGTCGAAATGGGCCTTTCAATGGACCCGTTGGAATTTCAACTGAGTAAAAAGTACAGAAATTGAGGTTTTGCAATATAAGTGTGTTGAAAAGCTCCTAATCAATTACATAAACTCCTAAAATTTTATTAAAACTTGTTTTTCAGTCCTTTTTGTAGTGGTTTCGGACGAGCGGGTCGAAATGGGCCTTTCAATGGACCCGTTGGAATTTTAACTGAGTAAAAAGTATAAAAATTGAGGTTTTGCAATATAATTCTGTTGAAAAGCTCCTAATCAATTATTTGAACTCCTAATATTTGAATAAAACATTTTTGCGGTCCTTTTTGTAGAAGTTTCGGACGAGGAGGTTGAAATGGGCCTTTCAATGGACCCATTGGAATTTTAACTGAGTAAAAAGTACATAAATTGCGATTTTGTAATATAATTCTGTTGAAAAGCTCCTAATCAATTATTTGAACTTCTAATATTTGATTAAAACTCGTTTTGCAGTCCTTTTTGTAGAGGTTTCGGACGAGCGGGTCGAAATGGGCCTTTCAATGGACCCGTTGGAATTTTAACTGATTAAAAAGTACAGAAATTGAGGTTTAGCATTATAATTGTGTTGATAAGCTCCTAATCAATTATTTGAACTACTAATATTTGAATAAAACATTTTTGCGGTCCTTTTTGTAGAGGTTTCAGACAAGGAGGTCTAACTGGGCCTTTCAATGGACCCGTTGGAATTTTAACTGAGTAAAAAGTACAGATATTGAGGTTTTGCAATATAATTGTGTTGAAAAGCTCCTAATCAATTATTTGAACTCCTAATATTTGAATAAAACATTTTTGTGGTCCTTTTTGTAGAGCTTTCGGACGAACAGGTCGAAATGGGCCTTTCAATGGACCCGTTGGAATTTTAACTGAGTAAAAAGTACAGAAATTGAGGTTTAGCAATATAATTGTGTTGAAAAGCTCCTAATCAATTATTTGAACTCCTAATATTTGAATAAAACATTTTTGCGGTCATTTTTGTAGAGGTTTCGGACGAGCAGATCTAAATGGGCCTTTCAATGTACCCGTTGGAATTTTAACTTAGTAAAAAGTACAAAAATTGAGGTTTTGCAATATAATTGTGTTGAAAAGCTCCTAATCAATTATTTGAACTCCTAATATTTGAATAAAACATTTTTGCGGTCCTTTTTGTAGAGGTTTCGGACGAGCAGGTCGAAATGGGCCTTTCAATGGACCCGTTGGAATTTTAACTTAGTAAAAAGTACATAAATTGAGGTTTTGCAATATAATTGTGTTGAAAAGCTCCTAATCAATTATTTGAACTCCTAATATTTGAATAAAACATTTTTGCGGTCATTTTTGTAGAGGTTTCGGACGAGCAGATCTAAATGGGCCTTTCAATGGACCCGTTGGAATTTTAACTTAGTAAAAAGTACAAAAATTGAGGTTTTGCAATATAATTGTGTTGAAAAGCTCCTAATCAATTATTTGAACTCCTAATATTTGAATAAAACATTTTTGCGGTCCTTTTTGTAGAGGTTTCGGACGAGCAGGTCGAAATGGGCCTTTCAATGGACCCGTTGGAATTTCAACTGAGTAAAAAGTACAGAAATTGAGGTTTTGCAATATAAGTGTGTTGAAAAGCTCCTAATCAATTACATGAACTCCTAATATTTTAATTAAACATTTTTGCCTTCCTTTTTGTAGAGGTTTCGGACGAGGAGGTCTAAATGGGCCTTTTAATGGACCCGTTGGAATTTTAACTGAGTAAAAAGTACAGAAATTGAGGTTTTGCAATATAATTATGTTGAAAAGCTCCTAATCAATTATTTGAACTCCTAATATTTGAATAAAACATTTTTGTGGTCCTTTTTCTAGAGGTTTCGGACGAGCAGGTCTAAATGAGCCTTTCAATGGACCCGTTGGAATTTTAACTGAGTAAAATGTACAGAAATTGAGGTTTTTCAATATAATTGTGTTGAAAAGCTCCTAATCAATTATTTGAACTCCTAATATTTGAATAAAACATTTTTGCGGTCCTTTTTGTAGAGGTTTGGGACGAGCGGGTCGAAATGGGCCTTTCAATGGACCCGTTGGAATTTTAACTTAGTAAAAAGTACATAAATTGAGGTTTAGCAATATAATTGTGTTGAAAAGCTCCTAATCAATTATTTGAACTCCTAATATTTGAATAAAACATTTTTGCGGTCATTTTTGTAGAGGTTTCGGACGAGCAGATCTAAATGGGCCTTTCAATGTACCCGTTGGAATTTTAACTTAGTAAAAAGTACAAAAATTGAGGTTTTGCAATATAATTGTGTTGAAAAGCTCCTAATCAATTATTTGAACTCCTAATATTTGAATAAAACATTTTTGCGGTCCTTTTTGTAGAGGTTTCGGACGAGCAGGTCGAAATGGGCCTTTCAATGGACCCGTTGGAATTTTAACTGAGTAAAAAGTACAGAAATTGAGGTTTTGCAATATAATTGTGTTGAAATGATCCTAATCAATTATTTGAACTCCTAATATTTGAATAAAACATTTTTGCGGTCCTTTTTGTAGAGGTTTCGGACGAGCGGGTCGAAATGAGCCTTTCAATGGACCCGTTGGAATTTTAACTGAGTAAAAAGTACAGATATTGCGGTTATGCAATATAATTGTGTTGAAAAGCTCCTAATCAATTACATGAACTCCTAATATTTGAATAAAACATTTTTGCGGTCCTTTTTGTAGAGGTTTCAGACGAGCAGGTCTAAATGGGCCTTTCAATAGACCCGTTGGAATTTTAATTGAGTAAAAAGTACAAAAATTGAGGTTTTGCAATATAATTTTGTTGAAAAGCTCCTAATCAATTATTTGAACTACTAATATTTGAATAAAACATTTTTGCGGTCCTTTTTGTAGAGGTTTCAGACAAGGAGGTCTAACTGGGCCTTTCAATGGACCCATTGGAATTTTAACTGAGTAAAAAGTACATAAATTGCGATTTTGTAATATAATTCTGTTGAAAAGCTCCTAATCAATTATTTGAACTTCTAATATTTGATTAAAACTCGTTTTGCAGTCCTTTTTGTAGAGGTTTCGGACGAGCGTGTCGAAATGGGCCTTTCAATGGACCCATTGTAATTTTAACTGATTAAAAAGTACAGAAATTGAGGTTTAGCATTATAATTGTGTTGATAAGCTCCTAATCAATTATTTGAACTACTAATATTTGAATAAAACATTTTTGCGGTCCTTTTTGTAGAGGTTTCAGACAAGGAGGTCTAACTGGGCCTTTCAATGGACCCGTTGGAATTTTAACTGAGTAAAAAGTACAGATATTGAGGTTTTGCAATATAATTGTGTTGAAAAGCTCCTAATCAATTATTTGAACTCCTAATATTTGAATAAAACATTTTTGTGGTCCTTTTTGTAGAGCTTTCGGACGAACAGGTCGAAATGGGCCTTTCAATGGACCCGTTGGAATTTTAACTGAGTAAAAAGTACAGAAATTGAGGTTTAGCAATATAATTGTGTTGAAAAGCTCCTAATCAATTATTTGAACTCCTAATATTTGAATAAAACATTTTTGCGGTCATTTTTGTAGAGGTTTCGGACGAGCAGATCTAAATGGGCCTTTCAATGTACCCGTTGGAATTTTAACTTAGTAAAAAGTACAAAAATTGAGGTTTTGCAATATAATTGTGTTGAAAAGCTCCTAATCAATTATTTGAACTCCTAATATTTGAATAAAACATTTTTGCGGTCCTTTTTGTAGAGGTTTCGGACGAGCAGGTCGAAATGGGCCTTTCAATGGACCCGTTGGAATTTTAACTTAGTAAAAAGTACATAAATTGAGGTTTTGCAATATAATTGTGTTGAAAAGCTCCTAATCAATTATTTGAACTCCTAATATTTGAATAAAACATTTTTGCGGTCATTTTTGTAGAGGTTTCGGACGAGCAGATCTAAATGGGCCTTTCAATGGACCCGTTGGAATTTTAACTTAGTAAAAAGTACAAAAATTGAGGTTTTGCAATATAATTGTGTTGAAAAGCTCCTAATCAATTATTTGAACTCCTAATATTTGAATAAAACATTTTTGCGGTCCTTTTTGTAGAGGTTTCGGACGAGCAGGTCGAAATGGGCCTTTCAATGGACCCGTTGGAATTTCAACTGAGTAAAAAGTACAGAAATTGAGATTTTGCAATATAAGTGTGTTGAAAAGCTCCTAATCAATTACATGAACTCCTAATATTTTAATTAAACATTTTTGCCTTCCTTTTTGTAGAGGTTTCGGACGAGCAGGTCTAAATGGGCCTTTTAATGGACCCGTTGGAATTTTAACTGAGTAAAAAGTACAGAAATTGAGGTTTTGCAATATAATTATGTTGAAAAGCTCCTAATCAATTATTTGAACTCCTAATATTTGAATAAAACATTTTTGTGGTCCTTTTTCTAGAGGTTTCGGACGAGCAGGTCTAAATGAGCCTTTCAATGGACCCGTTGGAATTTTAACTGAGTAAAATGTACAGAAATTGAGGTTTTTCAATATAATTGTGTTGAAAAGCTCCTAATCAATTATTTGAACTCCTAATATTTGAATAAAACATTTTTGCGGTCCTTTTTGTAGAGGTTTGGGACGAGCGGGTCGAAATGGGCCTTTCAATGGACCCGTTGGAATTTTAACTTAGTAAAAAGTACATAAATTGAGGTTTAGCAATATAATTGTGTTGAAAAGCTCCTAATCAATTATTTGAACTCCTAATATTTGAATAAAACATTTTTGCGGTCATTTTTGTAGAGGTTTCGGACGAGCAGATCTAAATGGGCCTTTCAATGTACCCGTTGGAATTTTAACTTAGTAAAAAGTACAAAAATTGAGGTTTTGCAATATAATTGTGTTGAAAAGCTCCTAATCAATTATTTGAACTCCTAATATTTGAATAAAACATTTTTGCGGTCCTTTTTGTAGAGGTTTCGGACGAGCAGGTCGAAATGGGCCTTTCAATGGACCCGTTGGAATTTTAACTGAGTAAAAAGTACAGAAATTGAGGTTTTGCAATATAATTGTGTTGAAATGATCCTAATCAATTATTTGAACTCCTAATATTTGAATAAAACATTTTTGCGGTCCTTTTTGTAGAGGTTTCGGACGAGCGGGTCGAAATGGGCCTTTCAATGGACCCGTTGGAATTTTAACTGAGTAAAAAGTACAGATATTGCGGTTATGCAATATAATTGTGTTGAAAAGCTCCTAATCAATTACATGAACTCCTAATATTTGAATAAAACATTTTTGCGGTCCTTTTTGTAGAGGTTTCAGACGAGCAGGTCTAAATGGGCCTTTCAATAGACCCGTTGGAATTTTAATTGAGTAAAAAGTACAAAAATTGAGGTTTTGCAATATAATTTTGTTGAAAAGCTCCTAATCAATTATTTGAACTACTAATATTTGAATAAAACATTTTTGCGGTCCTTTTTGTAGAGGTTTCAGACAAGGAGGTCTAACTGGGCCTTTCAATGGACCCGTTGGAATTTTAACTGAGTAAAAAGTACAGATATTGAGGTTTTGCAATATAATTGTGTTGAAAAGCTCCTAATCAATTATTTGAACTCCTAATATTTGAATAAAACATTTTTGTGGTCCTTTTTGTAGAGCTTTCGGACGAACAGGTCGAAATGGGCCTTTCAATGGACCCGTTGGAATTTTAACTGAGTAAAAAGTACAGAAATTGAGGTTTAGCAATATAATTGTGTTGAAAAGCTCCTAATCAATTATTTGAACTCCTAATATTTGAATAAAACATTTTTGCGGTCATTTTTGTAGAGGTTTCGGACGAGCAGATCTAAATGGGCCTTTCAATGTACCCGTTGGAATTTTAACTTAGTAAAAAGTACAAAAATTGAGGTTTTGCAATATAATTGTGTTGAAAAGCTCCTAATCAATTATTTGAACTCCTAATATTTGAATAAAACATTTTTGCGGTCCCTTTTGTAGAGGTTTCGGACGAGCAGGTCGAAATGGGCCTTTCAATGGACCCGTTGGAATTTTAACTTAGTAAAAAGTACATAAATTGAGGTTTTGTAATATAATTGTGTTTAAAAGCTCCTAATCAATTATTTGAACTCCTAATATTTGAATAAAACATTTTTGCGGTCATTTTTGTAGAGGTTTCGGACGAGCAGATCTAAATGGGCCTTTCAATGGACCCGTTGGAATTTTAACTTAGTAAAAAGTACAAAAATTGAGGTTTTGCAATATAATTGTGTTGAAAAGCTCCTAATCAATTATTTGAACTCCTAATATTTGAATAAAACATTTTTGCGGTCCTTTTTGTAGAGGTTTCGGACGAGCAGGTCGAAATGGGCCTTTCAATGGACCCGTTGGAATTTCAACTGAGTAAAAAGTACAGAAATTGAGGTTTTGCAATATAAGTGTGTTGAAAAGCTCCTAATCAATTACATGAACTCCTAATATTTTAATTAAACATTTTTGCCTTCCTTTTTGTAGAGGTTTCGGACGAGCAGGTCTAAATGGGCCTTTTAATGGACCCGTTGGAATTTTAACTGAGTAAAAAGTACAGAAATTGAGGTTTTGCAATATAATTATGTTGAAAAGCTCCTAATCAATTATTTTAACTCCTAATATTTGAATAAAACATTTTTGTGGTCCTTTTTCTAGAGGTTTCGGACGAGCAGGTCTAAATGAGCCTTTCAATGGACCCGTTGGAATTTTAACTGAGTAAAATGTACAGAAATTGAGGTTTTTCAATATAATTGTGTTGAAAAGCTCCTAATCAATTATTTGAACTCCTAATATTTGAATAAAACATTTTTGCGGTCCTTTTTGTAGAGGTTTGGGACGAGCGGGTCGAAATGGGCCTTTTAATGGACCCGTTGGAATTTTAACTGAGTAAAAATTACAGAAATTGCGGTTTTGCAATATAATTGTGTTGAAAAGCTCCTAATCAATTACATGAACTCCTAATATTTGAATAAAACATTTTTGCGGTCCTTTTTGTAGAGGTTTCGGACGAGCAGGTCTATATGGGCCTTTCAATAGACCCGTTGGAATTTTAACTGAGTAAAAAGTACAGAAATTGAGGTTTTGCAATATAATTGTGATGAAAAGCTCCTAATTAATTATTTGAACTCCTAATATTTGAATAAAACATTTTTGCGGTCCTTTTTGTAGAGGTTTCGGACGATCAGGTCTAAATGGGCCTTTCAATGGACCCGTTGGAATTTTAACTGAGTAAAAAGTATAGAAATTGAGGTTTTGCAATATAATTATGTTGAAAAGCTCCTAATCAATTACATGAACTCCTAAATTTTGATTAAAACTTGTTTTGCAGTCCTTTTTGTTGAAGTTTCGGACGAGGGAGTCGAAATGGACCTTTCAATGGACCCGTTGGAATTTTAACTGAGTAAAAAGTATAGAAATTGCGATTTTGCAATATAATTGTGTTGAAAAGCTCCTAATCAATTATTTGAACTCCTAATATTTGAAAAAAAACATTTTTGCAGTCCTTTTTGTAGAGGTTTCGGACGAGCGGGTCGAAATGGGCCTTTCAATGGACCCGTTGGAATTTTAACTGAGTAAAAAGTACAGAAATTGAGGTTTTGCAATATAATTGTGTTGAAATGATCCTAATCAATTATTTGAACTCCTAATATTTGAATAAAACATTTTTGCGGTCCTTTTTGTAGAGGTTTCGGACGAGCGGGTCGAAATGGGCCTTTCAATGGACCCGTTGGAATTTTAACTGAGTAAAAAGTACAGAAATTGCGGTTATGCAATATAATTGTGTTGAAAAGCTCCTAATCAATTACATGAACTCCTAATATTTGAATAAAACATTTTTGCGGTCCTTTTTGTAGAGATTTCGGACGAGCAGGTCTAAATGGGCCTTTCAATAGACCCGTTGGAATTTTAACTGAGTAAAAAGTACAAAAATTGAGGTTTTGCAATATAATTGTGTTGAAAAGCTCCTAATTAATTATTTGAACTCCTAATATTTGAATAAAACATTTTTGCGGTCCTTTTTGTAGAGGTTTCGGACGAGCAGGTCTAAATGGGACTTTCAATGGACCCGTTGGAATTTTAACTGAATAAAAGTATAGAAATTGAGGTTTTGCAATATAATTGTGTTGAAAAGCTCCTAATAAATTACATGAACTCCTAAAATTTGTTAAAACTTGTTTTGTAGTCCTTTTTGTAGAGGTTTCGGACGAGCGGGTCGAAATGGACCTTTCAATGGACCCGTTGGAATTTTAACTGAGTAAAAAGTATAGAAATTGCGATTTTGCAATATAATTGTGTTGAAAAGCTCCTAATCAATTATTTGAACTCCTAATATTTGAAAAAAAACATTTTTGCAGTCCTTTTTGTAGAGGTTTCGGACGAGCGGGTCGAAATGGGCCTTTCAATGGACCCGTTGGAATTTTAACTGAGTAGAAAGTACAGAAATTGAGGTTTTGCAATATAATTGTGTTGAAATGATCCTAATGAATTATTTGAACTCCTAATATTTGAATAAAACATTTTTGCGGTCCTTTTTGTAGAGGTTTCGGACGAGCGGGTCGAAATGGGCCTTTCAATGGACCCGTTGGAATTTTAACTGAGTAAAAAGTACAGAAATTGCGGTTATGCAATATAATTGTGTTGAAAAGCTCCTAATCAATTACATGAACTCCTAATATTTGAATAAAACATTTTTGCGGTCCTTTTTGTAGAGGTTTCGGACGAGCAGGTCTAAATGGGCCTTTCAATAGACCCGTTGGAATTTTAACTGAGTAAAAAGTACAGAAATTGAGGTTTTGCAATATAATTGTGTTGAAAAGCTCCTAATTAATTATTTGAACTCCTAATATTTGAATAAAACATTTTTGCGGTCCTTTTTGTAGAGGTTTCGGACGAGGAGGTCTAAATGGGACTTTCAATGGATCCGTTGGAATTTTAACTGAATAAAAGTATAGAAATTGAGGTTTTGCAATATAATTGTGTTGAAAAGCTCCTAATAAATTACATGAACTCCTAAAATTTGTTAAAACTTGTTTTGTAGTCCTTTTTGTAGAGGTTTCGGACGAGCGGGTCGAAATGGACCTTTCAATGGACCCGTTGGAATTTTAACTGAGTAAAAAGTATAAAAATTGAGGTTTTGCAATATAATTCTGTTGAAAAGCTCCTAATCAATTATTTGAACTCCTAATATTTGAATAAAACATTTTTACGGTCCTTTTTGTAGAAGTTTCGGACGAGGAGGTTAAAAAAATTGAGGTTTTGCAATATAATTGATTTGAAAAGCACCTAATCAATTATTTGAACTCCTAATATTTGAATAAAACATTTTTGCGGTACTTTTTGTAGAGGTTTTGGACGAGCAGGTCTAAATGGGCCTTTCAATAGACCCGTTGGAATTTTAACTGAGTAAAAGGTACATAAATTGAGGTTTTGCAATATAATTGTGTTGAAAAGCTCCTAATCAATTATTTGAACTCCTAATCTTTGAATAAAACATTTTTCTGGTCCTTTTTGTAGTGGTTTCGGACGAGCAGGTATAAATGGGCCTTTCAATGGACCCGTTGGAATTTTAACTGAGTAAAAAGTATAGAAATTGCGGTTTTGCAATATAATTGTGTTGAAAAGCTCCTAATCAATTACATGAACTCCTAATATTTGAATAAAACATTTTTGCGGTCCTTTTTGTAGAGGTTTCGGACGAGCAGGTCTAAATGGGCCTTTCAATAGACCCGTTGGAATTTCAACTGAGTAAAAAGTATAGAAATTGCGACTTTGCAATATAATTGTGTTGAAAAGCTACTAATCAATTATTTGAACTCCTAATATTTGAAAAAAAACATTTTTGCAGTCCTTTTTGTAGAGGTTTCGGACGAGCGGGTCGAAATGGGCCTTTTAATGGACCCGTTGGAATTTTAACTGAGTAAAAAGTATAAAAATTGAGGTTTTGCAATATAATTCTGTTGAAAAGCTCCTAATCAATTATTTGAACTCCTAATATTTGAATAAAACATTTTTGCGGTCCTTTTTGTAGAAGTTTCGGACGAGGAGGTTGAAATGGGCCTTTCAATGGACCCGTTGGAATTTTAACTGAGTAAAAAGTACATAAATTGCGGTTTTGTAATATAATTCTGTTGAAAAGCTCCTAATCAATTATTTGAACTTCTAATATTTGATTAAAACTTTTTTGCAGTCCTTTTTGTAGAGGTTTGGGACGAGCGGGTCGAAATGGGCCTTTTAATGGACCCGTTGGAATTTTAACTGTGTAAAAATTACAGAAATTGCGGTTTTGCAATATAATTGTGTTGAAAAGCTCCTAATCAATTAAATGAACTCCTAATATTTGAATAAAACATTTTTGCGGTCCTTTTTGAAGAGGTTTCGGACGAGCAGGTCTATATGGGCCTTTCAATAGACCCGTTGGAATTTTAACTGAGTAAAAAGTACAGAAATTGAGGTTTTGCAATATAATTGTGATGAAAAGCTCCTAATTAATTATTTGAACTCCTAATATTTGAATAAAACATTTTTGCGGTCCTTTTTTAGAGGTTTCGGACGAGCAGGTCTAAATGGGCCTTTCAATGGACCCGTTGGAATTTTAACTGAGTAAAAAGTATAGAAATTGAGGTTTTGCAATATAATTATGTTGAAAAGCTCCTAATCAATTACATGAACTCCTAAATTTTGATTAAAACTTGTTTTGCAGTCCTTTTTGTAGAGGTTTCGGACGAGGGAGTCGAAATGGACCTTTCAATGGACCCGTTGGAATTTTAACTGAGTAAAAAGTATAGAAATTGCGATTTTGCAATATAATTGTGTTTAAAAGCTCCTAATCAATTATTTGAACCCCTAATATTTGAGAAAAAACATTTTTGCAGTCCTTTTTGTAGAGGTTTCGGACGAGCGGGTCGAAATGGGGCTTTCAATGAACCCGTTGGAATTTTAACTGAGTAAAAAGTACAGAAATTGAGGTTTTGCAATATAATTGTGTTGAAATGATCCTAATCAATTATTTGAACTCCTAATATTTGAATAAAACATTTTTGTGGTCCTTTTTGTAGAGGTTTCGGACGAGCGGGTCGAAATGGGCCTTTCAATGGACCCGTTGGAATTTTAACTGAGTAAAAAGTACAGAAATTGCGGTTATGCAATATAACTGTGTTGAAAAGCTCCTAATCAATTACATGAACTCCTAATATTTGAATAAAACATTTTTGCGGTCCATTTTGTAGAGGTTTCAGACGAGCAGGTCTAAATGGGCCTTTCAATAGACCCGTTGGAATTTTAACTGAGTAAAAAGTACAGAAATTGAGGTTTTGCAATATAATTGTGTTGAAAAGCTCCTAATTAATTATTTGAACTCCTAATATTTGAATAAAACATTTTTGCGGTCCTTTTTGTAGAGGTTTCGGACGAGCAGGTCTAAATGGGACTTTCAATGGACCCGTTGGAATTTTAACTGAATAAAAGTATAGAAATTGAGGTTTTGCAATATAATTTTGTTGAAAAGCTCCTAATAAATTACATGAACTCCTAAAATTTGTTAACACTTGTTTTGTAGTCCTTTTTGTAGAGGTTTCGGACGAGCGGGTCGAAATGGACCTTTCAATGGACCCGTTGGAATTTTAACTGAGTAAAAAGTATAGAAATTGCGATTTTGCAATATAATTGTGTTGAAAAGCTCCTAATCAATTATTTGAACTCCTAATATTTGAAAAAAAAAACATTTTTTGCAGTCCTTTTTGTAGTGGTTTCGGACGAGCAGGTCGAAATGGGCCTTTCAATGGACCCGCTGGAATTTTAACTGAGTAAAAAGTATAAAAATTGAGGTTTTGCAATATAATTCTGTTGAAAAGCTCCGAATCAATTATTTGAACTCCTAATATTTGAATAAAACATTTTTACGGTCCTTTTTGTAGAAGTTTTGGACGAGGAGGTTAAAAAAATTGAGGTTTTGCAATATAATTGATTTGAAAAGCACCTAATCAATTATTTGAACTCCTAATATTTGAATAAAACATTTTTGCGGTACTTTTTGTAGAGGTTTGGGACGAGCAGGTCTAAATGGGCCTTTCAATAGACCCGTTGGAATTTTAACTGAGTAAAAGGTACATAAATTGAGGTTTTGCAATATAATTGTGTTGAAAAGCTCCTAATCAATTATTTGAACTCCTAATCTTTGAATAAAACATTTTTCCGGTCCTTTTTGTAGAGGTTTCGGACGAGCAGGTATAAATGGGCCTTTCAATGGACCCGTTGGAATTTTAACTGAGTAAAAAGTATAGAAATTGCGGTTTTGCAATATAATTGTGTTGAAAAGCTCCTAATCAATTACATGAACTCCTAATATTTGAATAAAACATTTTTGCGGTCCTTTTTGTAGAGGTTTCGGACGGGCAGGTCTAAATGGGCCTTTCAATAGACCCGTTGGAATTTTAACTGAGTAAAAAGTATAGAAATTGCGATTTTGCAATATAATTGTGTTGAAAAGCTCCTAATCAATTATTTGAACTCCTAATATTTGAAAAAAAACATTTTTGCAGTCCTTTTTGTAGAGGTTTCGGACGAGCGGGTCGAAATGGGCCTTTCAATGGACCCGTTGGAATTTTAACTGAGTAAAAAGTACAGAAATTGAGGTTTTGCAATATAATTGTGTTGAAATGATCCTAATCAATTATTTGAACTCCTAATATTTGAATAAAACATTTTTGCGGTCCTTTTTGTAGAGGTTTCGGACGAGCGGGTCGAAATGGGCCTTTCAATGGACCCGTTGGAATTTTAACTGAGTAAAAAGTACAGAAATTGCGGTTATGCAATATAATTGTGTTGAAAAGCTCCTAATCAATTACATGAACTCCTAATATTTGAATAAAACATTTTTGCGGTCCTTTTTGTAGAGATTTCGGACGAGCAGGTCTAAATGGGCCTTTCAATAGACCCGTTGGAATTTTAACTGAGTAAAAAGTACAAAAATTGAGGTTTTGCAATATAATTGTGTTGAAAAGCTCCTAATTAATTATTTGAACTCCTAATATTTGAATAAAACATTTTTGCGGTCCTTTTTGTAGAGGTTTCGGACGAGCAGGTCTAAATGGGACTTTCAATGGACCCGTTGGAATTTTAACTGAATAAAAGTATAGAAATTGAGGTTTTGCAATATAATTGTGTTGAAAAGCTCCTAATAAATTACATGAACTCCTAAAATTTGTTAAAACTTGTTTTGTAGTCCTTTTTGTAGAGGTTTCGGACGAGCGGGTCGAAATGGACCTTTCAATGGACCCGTTGGAATTTTAACTGAGTAAAAAGTATAGAAATTGCGATTTTGCAATATAATTGTGTTGAAAAGCTCCTAATCAATTATTTGAACTCCTAATATTTGAAAAAAAACATTTTTGCAGTCCTTTTTGTAGAGGTTTCGGACGAGCGGGTCGAAATGGGCCTTTCAATGGACCCGTTGGAATTTTAACTGAGTAGAAAGTACAGAAATTGAGGTTTTGCAATATAATTGTGTTGAAATGATCCTAATGAATTATTTGAACTCCTAATATTTGAATAAAACATTTTTGCGGTCCTTTTTGTAGAGGTTTCGGACGAGCGGGTCGAAATGGGCCTTTCAATGGACCCGTTGGAATTTTAACTGAGTAAAAAGTACAGAAATTGCGGTTATGCAATATAATTGTGTTGAAAAGCTCCTAATCAATTACATGAACTCCTAATATTTGAATAAAACATTTTTGCGGTCCTTTTTGTAGAGGTTTCGGACGAGCAGGTCTAAATGGGCCTTTCAATAGACCCGTTGGAATTTTAACTGAGTAAAAAGTACAGAAATTGAGGTTTTGCAATATAATTGTGTTGAAAAGCTCCTAATTAATTATTTGAACTCCTAATATTTGAATAAAACATTTTTGCGGTCCTTTTTGTAGAGGTTTCGGACGAGGAGGTCTAAATGGGACTTTCAATGGATCCGTTGGAATTTTAACTGAATAAAAGTATAGAAATTGAGGTTTTGCAATATAATTGTGTTGAAAAGCTCCTAATAAATTACATGAACTCCTAAAATTTGTTAAAACTTGTTTTGTAGTCCTTTTTGTAGAGGTTTCGGACGAGCGGGTCGAAATGGACCTTTCAATGGACCCGTTGGAATTTTAACTGAGTAAAAAGTATAAAAATTGAGGTTTTGCAATATAATTCTGTTGAAAAGCTCCTAATCAATTATTTGAACTCCTAATATTTGAATAAAACATTTTTACGGTCCTTTTTGTAGAAGTTTCGGACGAGGAGGTTAAAAAAATTGAGGTTTTGCAATATAATTGATTTGAAAAGCACCTAATCAATTATTTGAACTCCTAATATTTGAATAAAACATTTTTGCGGTACTTTTTGTAGAGGTTTTGGACGAGCAGGTCTAAATGGGCCTTTCAATAGACCCGTTGGAATTTTAACTGAGTAAAAGGTACATAAATTGAGGTTTTGCAATATAATTGTGTTGAAAAGCTCCTAATCAATTATTTGAACTCCTAATCTTTGAATAAAACATTTTTCTGGTCCTTTTTGTAGTGGTTTCGGACGAGCAGGTATAAATGGGCCTTTCAATGGACCCGTTGGAATTTTAACTGAGTAAAAAGTATAGAAATTGCGGTTTTGCAATATAATTGTGTTGAAAAGCTCCTAATCAATTACATGAACTCCTAATATTTGAATAAAACATTTTTGCGGTCCTTTTTGTAGAGGTTTCGGACGAGCAGGTCTAAATGGGCCTTTCAATAGACCCGTTGGAATTTCAACTGAGTAAAAAGTATAGAAATTGCGACTTTGCAATATAATTGTGTTGAAAAGCTACTAATCAATTATTTGAACTCCTAATATTTGAAAAAAAACATTTTTGCAGTCCTTTTTGTAGAGGTTTCGGACGAGCGGGTCGAAATGGGCCTTTTAATGGACCCGTTGGAATTTTAACTGAGTAAAAAGTATAAAAATTGAGGTTTTGCAATATAATTCTGTTGAAAAGCTCCTAATCAATTATTTGAACTCCTAATATTTGAATAAAACATTTTTGCGGTCCTTTTTGTAGAAGTTTCGGACGAGGAGGTTGAAATGGGCCTTTCAATGGACCCGTTGGAATTTTAACTGAGTAAAAAGTACATAAATTGCGGTTTTGTAATATAATTCTGTTGAAAAGCTCCTAATCAATTATTTGAACTTCTAATATTTGATTAAAACTTTTTTGCAGTCCTTTTTGTAGAGGTTTGGGACGAGCGGGTCGAAATGGGCCTTTTAATGGACCCGTTGGAATTTTAACTGTGTAAAAATTACAGAAATTGCGGTTTTGCAATATAATTGTGTTGAAAAGCTCCTAATCAATTAAATGAACTCCTAATATTTGAATAAAACATTTTTGCGGTCCTTTTTGAAGAGGTTTCGGACGAGCAGGTCTATATGGGCCTTTCAATAGACCCGTTGGAATTTTAACTGAGTAAAAAGTACAGAAATTGAGGTTTTGCAATATAATTGTGATGAAAAGCTCCTAATTAATTATTTGAACTCCTAATATTTGAATAAAACATTTTTGCGGTCCTTTTTTAGAGGTTTCGGACGAGCAGGTCTAAATGGGCCTTTCAATGGACCCGTTGGAATTTTAACTGAGTAAAAAGTATAGAAATTGAGGTTTTGCAATATAATTATGTTGAAAAGCTCCTAATCAATTACATGAACTCCTAAATTTTGATTAAAACTTGTTTTGCAGTCCTTTTTGTAGAGGTTTCGGACGAGGGAGTCGAAATGGACCTTTCAATGGACCCGTTGGAATTTTAACTGAGTAAAAAGTATAGAAATTGCGATTTTGCAATATAATTGTGTTTAAAAGCTCCTAATCAATTATTTGAACCCCTAATATTTGAGAAAAAACATTTTTGCAGTCCTTTTTGTAGAGGTTTCGGACGAGCGGGTCGAAATGGGGCTTTCAATGAACCCGTTGGAATTTTAACTGAGTAAAAAGTACAGAAATTGAGGTTTTGCAATATAATTGTGTTGAAATGATCCTAATCAATTATTTGAACTCCTAATATTTGAATAAAACATTTTTGTGGTCCTTTTTGTAGAGGTTTCGGACGAGCGGGTCGAAATGGGCCTTTCAATGGACCCGTTGGAATTTTAACTGAGTAAAAAGTACAGAAATTGCGGTTATGCAATATAACTGTGTTGAAAAGCTCCTAATCAATTACATGAACTCCTAATATTTGAATAAAACATTTTTGCGGTCCATTTTGTAGAGGTTTCAGACGAGCAGGTCTAAATGGGCCTTTCAATAGACCCGTTGGAATTTTAACTGAGTAAAAAGTACAGAAATTGAGGTTTTGCAATATAATTGTGTTGAAAAGCTCCTAATTAATTATTTGAACTCCTAATATTTGAATAAAACATTTTTGCGGTCCTTTTTGTAGAGGTTTCGGACGAGCAGGTCTAAATGGGACTTTCAATGGACCCGTTGGAATTTTAACTGAATAAAAGTATAGAAATTGAGGTTTTGCAATATAATTTTGTTGAAAAGCTCCTAATAAATTACATGAACTCCTAAAATTTGTTAACACTTGTTTTGTAGTCCTTTTTGTAGAGGTTTCGGACGAGCGGGTCGAAATGGACCTTTCAATGGACCCGTTGGAATTTTAACTGAGTAAAAAGTATAGAAATTGCGATTTTGCAATATAATTGTGTTGAAAAGCTCCTAATCAATTATTTGAACTCCTAATATTTGAAAAAAAAAACATTTTTTGCAGTCCTTTTTGTAGTGGTTTCGGACGAGCAGGTCGAAATGGGCCTTTCAATGGACCCGCTGGAATTTTAACTGAGTAAAAAGTATAAAAATTGAGGTTTTGCAATATAATTCTGTTGAAAAGCTCCGAATCAATTATTTGAACTCCTAATATTTGAATAAAACATTTTTACGGTCCTTTTTGTAGAAGTTTTGGACGAGGAGGTTAAAAAAATTGAGGTTTTGCAATATAATTGATTTGAAAAGCACCTAATCAATTATTTGAACTCCTAATATTTGAATAAAACATTTTTGCGGTACTTTTTGTAGAGGTTTGGGACGAGCAGGTCTAAATGGGCCTTTCAATAGACCCGTTGGAATTTTAACTGAGTAAAAGGTACATAAATTGAGGTTTTGCAATATAATTGTGTTGAAAAGCTCCTAATCAATTATTTGAACTCCTAATCTTTGAATAAAACATTTTTCCGGTCCTTTTTGTAGAGGTTTCGGACGAGCAGGTATAAATGGGCCTTTCAATGGACCCGTTGGAATTTTAACTGAGTAAAAAGTATAGAAATTGCGGTTTTGCAATATAATTGTGTTGAAAAGCTCCTAATCAATTACATGAACTCCTAATATTTGAATAAAACATTTTTGCGGTCCTTTTTGTAGAGGTTTCGGACGGGCAGGTCTAAATGGGCCTTTCAATAGACCCGTTGGAATTTTAACTGAGTAAAAAGTATAGAAATTGCGATTTTGCAATATAATTCTGTTGAAAAGCTCCTAATCAATTATTTGAACTCCTAATATTTGAAAAAAAACATTTTTCCAGTCCTTTTTGTAGAGGTTTCGGACGAGCGGGTCGAAATGGGCCTTTCAATGGACTCGTTGGAATTTTAACTGAGTAAAAAGTATAAAAATTGAGGTTTTGCAATATAATTCTGTTGAAAAGCTCCTAATCAATTATTTGAACTCCTAATATTTGAATAAAACATTTTTGCGGTCCTTTTTGTAGAAGTTTCGGACGAGGAGGTTGAAATGGGCCTTTCAATGGACCCGTTGGAATTTTAACTGAGTAAAAAGTACATAAATTGCATTTTTGTAATATAATTCTGTTGAAAAGCTCCTAATCAATTATTTGAACTTCTAATATTTGATTAAAACTAGTTTTGCAGTCCTTTTTGTAGAGGTTTCGGACGAGCGGGTCGAAATGGGCCTTTCAATGGACCCTTTGGAATTTTAACTGATTAAAAAGTACAGAAATTGAGGTTTTGCAATATAATTGTGTTGAAAAGCTCCTAATCAATTATTTGAACGCCTAATATTCGAATAAAACATTTTTGCGGTCCTTTTTGTAGAGGTTTCAGACGAGCAGGTCTAAATGGGACTTTCAATGGACCCGTTGGAATTTTAACTGAGTAAAAAGTACAAAAATTGAGGTTTTGCAATATAATTGTGTTGAAAAGCTCCTAATCAATTATTTGAACTCCTAATATTTGAATAAAACATTTTTGCGGTCCTTTTTGTAGAGGTTTTGGACGAGCAGGTCTAAATGGGCCTTTCAATGGACCCGTTGGAATTTTAACTAAGTAAAAAGTACAGAAATTGAGGTTTTGCAATATAATTCTGTTCAAAAGCTCCTAATCAATTACATGAACTCCTAAAATTTTATTAAAACTTGTTTTGCAGTCCTTTTTGTAGAGGTTTCGGACGAGCGGGACGAAATGGGCCTTTCAAAGGACCCGTTGGAATTTTAACTGAGTAAAAAGTACATAAATTGCGGTTTTGCAATATAATTGTGTTGAAAAGCTCCTAATCAATTATTTGAACTCCTAATATTTGAATAAAACATTTTTGCAGTCCTTTTTGTTGAGGTTTCGGACGAGCGGGTCGAAATGGGCCTTTCAATGGACTCGTTGGAATTTTAACTGAGTAAAAATTACAGAAATTGAGGTTTTGCAATATAATTATGTTGAAAAGCTCCTAATCAATTATTTGAACTCCTAATATTTGAATAAAACATATTTGTGGTCCTTTTTCTAGAGGTTTCGGACGAGCAGGTCTAAATGAGCCTTTCAATGGACCCGTTGGAATTTTAACTGAGTAAAATGTACAGAAATTTAGGTTTTTCAATATAATTGTGTTGAAAAGCTCCTAATCAATTATTTGAACTCCTAATATTTGAATAAAACATTTTTGCGGTCCTTTTTGTAGAGGTTTGGGACGAGCGGGTCGAAATGGGCCTTTTAATGGACCCGTTGGAATTTTAACTGAGTAAAAATTACAGAAATTGCGGTTTTGCAATATAATTGTGTTGAAAAGCTCCTAATCAATTACATGAACTCCTAATATTTGAATAAAACATTTTTACGGTCATTTTGTAGAGGTTTCGGACGAGCAGATCTAAATTGGCCTTTCAATGGTCCCGTTGGAATTTTAACAGAGTAAAAAGTACAGAAATTGAGGTTTTGCAATATCATTGTGTTTAAAAGCTCCTAATCAATTATTTGAACTCCTAATATTTCAATAAAACATTTTTACGGTCATTTTGTAGAGGTTTCGGACGAGCAGATCTAAATTGGCCTTTCAATGGACCCGTTGGAATTTTAACAGAGTAAAAAGTACAGAAATTGAGGTTTTGCAATATCATTGTGTTGAAAAGCTCCTAATCAATTATTTGAATTCCTAATATTTGAATAAAACATTTTTGCGGTCCTTTTGTAGTGGTTTCAGACGAGCAGGTCGAAATGGGCCATTCAATGGACTCGTTGGAATTTTAACTAAGTAAAAAGTACAGAAATTGAGGTTTTGCAATATAATTGTGTTGAAAAGCTCCTAATCAATTACATGAACTCCTAATATTTGAATTAAACATTTTTGCCTTCCTTTTTGTAGAGGTTTCGGACGAGCAGGTCTAAATGGGCCTTTTATTGGACCCGTTGGAATTTTAACTTAGTAAAAATTACAGAAATTGAGGTTTTGCAATATAATTGTGTTGAAAAGCTCCTAATCAATTATTTGAACTCCTAATATTTGAATAAAACATTTTTGCGGTCCTTTTTGTAGAGGTTTCGGACGAGCAGGTCTAAATGGGCCTTCCAATGGACCCGTTGGAATTTTAACCGAGTAAAAAGTACAGAAATTGAAGTTTTGCAATATAATTTTGTTGAAAAGCTCCTAATGAATTATTTGAACTCCTAATATTTAAATAAAACATTTTTGCGGTCCTTTTTGTAAAGGTTTCGGACGAGCGGGTCGAAATGGGCCTTTCAATGGACCCGTTGGAATTTTAACTGATTAAAAAGTACAGAAATTGAGGTTTAGCATTATAATTGTGTTGAAAATCTCCTAATAAATTATTTGAACTCCTAATATTCGAATAAAACATTTTTGCTATCCTTTTTGTAGAGGTTTCGGACGAGCAGGTTTAAATGGGCCTTTCAATGGACCTGTTGGAATTTTAACTGAGTAAAAAGTACAAAAATTGAGGTTTTACAATATAATTATGTTGAAAAGCTCCTAATCAATTATTTGAACTCCTAATATTTTATTAAAACATTTTTGCAATCCTTTTTGTAGAGGTTTTGGACGAGCAGGTCTAAATGGGCCTTTCAATGGACCCGTTGGAATTTTAAATGAGTAAAAAGTACAGAAATTGAGGTTTTGCAATATAATTGTGTTCAAAAGCTCCTAATCAATTACATAAAATCCTAAAATTTTATTAAAACTTGTTTTGCAGTCCTTTTTGTAGAGGTTTCGGACGAGCGGGTCGAAATGGGCCTTTCAAAGGACCCGTTGGAATTTTAACTGAGAAAAAAGTACAGAAATTGCGGTTTTGCAATATAATTGTGTTGATAAGCTCCTAATCAATTATTTGAACTCCTAATATTTGAATAAAACATTTTTGCAGTCCTTTTTGTTGAGGTTTCGGACGAGCGGGTCGAAATGGGCCTTTCAATGGACTCGTTGGAATTTTAACTGAGTAAAAATTACAGAAATTGAGGTTTTGCAATATATTTGTGTTGAAAAGCTCCTAATCAATTATTTGAACTCCTTATATTTAAATAAAGATTTTTGCGGTCCTTTTTGTTGAGGTTTCGGACGAGTAGGTCTAAATGGGCCTTCCAATGGTCCCGTTGGAATTTTAACTGAGTAAAAAGTACAGAAATTGAGGTTTTGCAATATAATTGTGTTGAAAAGCTCCTAATGAATTATTTGAACTCCTAATATTTGAATAAAACATTTTTGCGGTCCTTTTTGTAGAGGTTTCGGACGAGCGGGTCGAAATGGGCCTTTCAATGGACCCGTTGGAATTTCAACTGAGTAAAAAGTACAGAAATTGAGGTTTTGCAATATAATTTTGTTGAAAAGCTCTTAATCAATTACATGAACTCCTAAAATTTGATTAAAACTTGTTTTGCAGTCCTTTTTGTAGAGGTTTCGGAAGAGCGGGTCGAAATGGGCCTTTCAATGGACCCGTTGGAATTTTAACTGAGTAAAAAGTACAGAAATTGCGGTTTTGCAATATAATTGTGTTTAAAAGCTCCTAATCAATTATTTGAACTCCTAATATTTGAATAAAACATTTTTGCAGTACTTTTTGTAGAGGTTTCGGACAAGCGGGTCGAAATGGGCCTTTCAATGGACCCGTTGGAATTTTAATTGAGTAAAAAGTACAAAAATTGAGGTTTTGCAATATAATTTTTTTGAAAAGCTCCTAATCTATTATTTGAACTCCTAATATTTGAATAAAACATTTTTGCGGTCCTTTTTGTAGAGGTTTCGGACGAGCGGGTCGAAATGGGCCTTTCAATGGACCCGTTGGAATTTTAACTAAGTAAAAAGTACAGAAATTGCGGTTATGCAATATAATTGTGTTGAAAAGCTCCTAATCAATTACATGAACTCCTAATATTTGAATAAAACATTTTTGCGGTCCTTTTTGTAGAGGTTTCGGACGTGCAGGTCTAAATGGGCCTTTCAATAGACCCGTTGGAATTTTAACTGAGTAAAAAATACAGAAATTGAGGTTTTGCAATATAATTGTGTTGAAAAGCTCCTAATTAATTATTTGAACTCCTAATATTTGAATAAAATATTTTTGCGGTCCTTTTTGTAGAGGTTTCGGACGAGCAGGTCTAAATGGGCCTTTCAATGGACCCGTTGAAATTTTAACTGAATAAAAGTATAGAAATTGAGGTTTTGCAATATAATTGTGTTGAAAAGCTCCTAATAAATTACATGAACTCCTAAAATTTGTTAAAACTTGTTGTAGTCCTTTTTGTAGAGGTTTCGGACGAGCGGGTCGAAATGGACCTTTCAATGGACCCGTTGGAATTTTAACTGAGTAAAAAGTATAGAAATTGCGATTTTGCAATATAATTGTGTTGAAAATCTCCTAATCAATTATTTTAACTCCAAATATTTGAAAAAAAAAACATTTTTGCAGTCCTTTTTGTAGTGGTTTCGGACGAGCGGGTCGAAATGGGCCTTTCAATGGACCCGCTGGAATTTTAACTGAGTAAAAAGTATAAAAATATAGGTTTTGCAATATAATTCTGTTGAAAAGCTCCTAATCAATTATTTGAACTCCTAATATTTGAATAAAACATTTTTACGATCCTTTTTGTAGAAGTTTCGGACGAGGAGGTTAAAAAAATTGAGGTTTTGCAATATAAATGATTTGAAAAGCACCTAATCAATTATTTGAACTCCTAATATTTGAATAAAACATTTTTGCGGTACTTTTTGTAGAGGTTTGGGACGAGCAGGTCTAAATGGGCCTTTCAATAGCCCCGTTGGAATTTTAACTGAGTAAAAGGTACATAAATTGAGGTTTTGCAATATAATTGTGTTGAAAAGCTCCTAATCAATTATTTGAACTCCTAATCTTTGAATAAAATATTTTTCCGGTCCTTTTTGTAGAGGTTTCGGACGAGCAGGTATAAATGGGCCTTTCAATGGACCCGTTGGAATTCTAACTGAGTAAAAAGTATAGAAATTGCGGTTTTGCAATATAATTGTGTTGAAAAGCTCCTAATCAATTACATGAACTCCTAATATTTGAATAAAACATTTTTGCGGTCCTTTTTGTAGAGGTTTCGGACGAGCAGGTCTAAATGGGCCTTTCAATAGACCCGTTGGAATTTTAACTTAGTAAAAAGTATAGAAATTGCGATTTTGCAATATAATTGTGTTGAAAAGCTCCTAATCAATTATTTGAACTCCTAATATTTGAAAAAAAAAACATTTTTGCAGTCCTTTTTGTAGAGGTTTCGGACGAGCGGGTCGAAATGGGCCTTTCAATGGAACTGTTGGAATTTTAACTGAGTAAAAAGTATAAAAATTGAGGTTTTGCAATATAATTGTGTTGAAAAGCTCCTAATCAATTATTTGAACTCCTAATATTTGAATAAAACATTTTTGCGGTCCTTTTTGTAGAAGTTTCGGACGAGGAGGTTGAAATGGGCCTTTCAATGGACCCGTTGGAATTTTAACTGAGTAAAAAGTACATAAATTGCGGTTTTGTAATATAATTCTGTTGAAAAGCTCCTAATCAATTATTTGAACTTCTAATATTTGATTAAAACTTGTTTTGCAGTCCTTTTTGTAGAGGTTTCGGACGAGCGGGTCGAAATGGGCCTTTCAATGGACCCTTTGGAATTTTAACTGATTAAAAAGTACAGAAATTGAGGTTTTGCAATATAATTATGTTGAAAAGCTCCTAATCAATTATTTGAACTCCTAATATTTGAATAAAACATTTTTGTGGTCCTTTTTCTTGAGGTTTCGGACGAGCAGGTCTAAATGAGCCTTTCAATGGACCCATTGGAATTTTTACTGAGTAAAAAGTACAGAAATTGAGGTTTTTCAATATAATTGTGTTGAAAAGCTCCTAATCAATTATTTGAACTCCTAATATTTGAATAAAACATTTTTGTGGTCCTTTTTGTAGATGTTTGGGACGAGCGGGTCGAAATGGGCCTTTTAATGGACCCGTTGGAATTTTAACTGAGTAAAAATTACAGAAATTGCGGTTTTGCAATATAATTGTGTTGAAAAGATCCTAATCAATTACATGAACTCCTAATATTTGAATAAAACATTTTTGCGGTCCTTTTTGTAGAGGTTTCGGACGAGCAGGTCTATATGGGCCTTTCAATGGACCCGTTGGAATTTTAACTGAGTAAAAAGTATAGAAATTGAGGTTTTGCAATATAATTGTGATGAAAAGCTCCTAATTAATTATTTGAACTCCTAATATTTGAATAAAACATTTTTGCGGTCCTTTTTGTAGAGGTTTCGGACGAGCAGGTGTAAATGGGCCTTTCAATGGACCCGTTGGAATTTTAACTGAGTAAAAAGTATAGAAATTGAGGTTTTGCAATATAATTATGTTGAAAAGCTCCTAACCAATTACATGAACTCCTAAATTTTGATTAAAACTTGTTTTGCAGTCCTTTTTGTTGAAGTTTCGGACGAGGGAGTCGAAATGGACCTTTCAATGGACCCGTTGGAATTTTAACTGAGTAAAAAGTATAGAAATTGCGATTTTGCAATATAATTGTGTTGAAAAGCTCCTAATCAATTATTTGAACTCCTAATATTTGAAAAAAAAACATTTTTGCAGTCCTTTTTGTAGAGGTTTCGGACGAGCGGGTCGAAATGGGCCTTTCAATGGACCCGTTGGAATTTTAACTGAGTAAAAAGTAAAGAAATTGAGGTTTTGCAATATAATTGTGTTGAAAAGATCCTAATCAATTATTTGAACTCCTAATATTTGAATAAAACATTTTTACGGTCCTTTTTGTAGAAGTTTCGGACGAGGAGGTTAAAAAAATTGAGGTTTTGCAATATAAATGATTTGAAAAGCACCTAATCAATTATTTGAACTCCTAATATTTGAATAAAACATTTTTGCGGTACTTTTTGTAGAGGTTTGGGACGAGCAGGTCTAAATGGGCCTTTCAATAGCCCCGTTGGAATTTTAACTGAGTAAAAGGTACATAAATTGAGGTTTTGCAATATAATTGTGTTGAAAAGCTCCTAATCAATTATTTGAACTCCTAATCTTTGAATAAAATATTTTTCCGGTCCTTTTTGTAGTGGTTTCGGACGAGCAGGTATAAATGGGCCTTTCAATGGACCCGTTGGAATTCTAACTGAGTAAAAAGTATAGAAATTGCGGTTTTGCAATATAATTGTGTTGAAAAGCTCCTAATCAATTACATGAACTCCTAATATTTGAATAAAACATTTTTGCGGTCCTTTTTGTAGAGGTTTCGGACGAGCAGGTCTAAATGGGCCTTTCAATAGACCCGTTGGAATTTTAACTGAGTAAAAAGTATAGAAATTGCGATTTTGCAATATAATTGTGTTGAAAAGCTCCTAATCAATTATTTGAACTCCTAATATTTGAAAAAAAAACATTTTTGCAGTCCTTTTTGTAGAGGTTTTGGACGAGTGGGTCGAAATGGGCCTTTCAATGGACCTGTTGGAATTTTAACTGAGTAAAAAGTATAAAAATTGAGGTTTTGCAATATAATTCTGTTGAAAAGCTCCTAATCAATTATTTGAACTCCTAATATTTGAATAAAACATTTTTGCGGTCCTTTTTGTAGAAGTTTCGGACGAGGAGGTTGAAATGGGCCTTTCAATGGACCCGTTGGAATTTTAACTGAGTAAAAAGTACATAAATTGCGGTTTTGTAATATAATTCTGTTGAAAAGCTCCTAATCAATTATTTGAACTTCTAATATTTGATTAAAACTTGTTTTGCAGTCCTTTTTGTAGAGGTTTCGGACGAGCGGGTCGAAATGGGCCTTTCAATGGACCCTTTGGAATTTTAACTGATTAAAAAGTACAGAAATTGAGGTTTTGCAATATAATTGTGTTGAAAAGCTCCTAATCAATTATTTGAACTCCTAATATTCGAATAAAACATTTTTGCGGTCCTTTTTGTAGAGGTTTCAGACGATCAGGTCTAAATGGGCCTTTCAATGGACCCGTTGGAATTTTAACTGAGTAAAAAGCACAAAAATTGAGGTTTTGCAATATAATTGTGTTGAAAAGCTCCTAATCAATTATTTGAACTCCTAATATTTGAATAAAACATTTTTGCGGTCCCTTTTGTAGAGGTTTTGGACGAGCATGTCTAAATGGGCCTTTCAATGGACCCGTTGGAATTTTAACTGAGTAAAAAGTACAGAAATTGAGGTTTTGCAATATAATTGTGTTCAAAAGCTCCTAATCAATTACATGAACTCCTAAAATTTTATTAAAACTTGTTTTGCAGTCCTTTTTGTAGAGGTTTCGGACGAGCGGGTCGAAATGGGCCTTTCAAAGGACCCGTTGGAATTTTAACTGAGTAAAAAGTACAGAAATTGAGGTTTTGCAATATCATTGTGTTGAAAAGCAGGTCTAAATGGGCCTTTTATTTGAATTAAACATTTTTGCAATATTTGAATTAAACATTTTTGCCTTCCTTTTTGTAGAGGTTTCGGACGAGCAGGTCTAAATGGGCCTTTTATTGGACCCGTTGGAATTTTAACTTAGTAAAAATTACAGAAATTGAGGTTTTGCAATATAATTGTGTTGAAAAGCTCCTAATAAATTATTTGAACTCCTAATATTTGAATAAAACATTTTTGCGGTCCTTTTTGTAGAGGTTTCGGACGAGCAGGTCTAAATGGGCCTTCCAATGGACCCGTTGGAATTTTAATCGAGTAAAAAGTAGAGAAATTGAAGTTTTGCAATATAATTTTGTTGAAAAGCTCCTAATGAATTATTTGAACTCCTAATATTTGAATAAAACATTTTTGCGGTCCTTTTTGTAAAGGTTTCGGACGAGCGGGTCGAAATGGGCCTTTCAATGGACTCGTTGGAATTTTAACTGAGTAAAAATTACAGAAATTGAGGTTTTGCAATATAATTGTGTTGAAAAGCTCCCAATCAATTATTTGAACTCCTAATATTTCAATAAAACATTTTTACGGTCATTTTGTAGAGGTTTCGGACGAGCAGATCTAAATTGGCCTTTCAATGGTCCCGTTGGAATTTTAACTGAGTAAAAAGTACAGAAATTGAGGTTTTGCAATATCATTGTGTTGAAAAGCTCCTAATCAATTATTTGAACTCCTAATATTTGAAAAAAAAAAACATTTTTGCAGTCCTTTTTGTAGAGGTTTCGGACGAGTGGGTCGAAATGGGCCTTTCAATGGACCTGTTGGAATTTTAACTGAGTAAAAAGTATAAAAATTGAGGTTTTGCAATATAATTCTGTTGAAAAGCTCCTAATCAATTATTTGAACTCCTAATATTTGAATAAAACATTTTTGCGGTCCCTTTTGTAGAGGTTTTGGACGAGCATGTCTAAATGGGCCTTTCAATGGACCCGTTGGAATTTTAACTGAGTAAAAAGTACAGAAATTGAGGTTTTGCAATATAATTGTGTTCAAAAGCTCCTAATCAATTACATGAACTCCTAAAATTTTATTAAAACTTGTTTTGCAGTCCTTTTTGTAGAGGTTTCGGACGAGCGGGTCGAAATGGGCCTTTCAAAGGACCCGTTGGAATTTTAACTGAGTAAAAAGTACATAAATTGCGGTTTTGCAATATAATTGTGTTGAAAAACTCCTAATCAATAATTTGAACTCCTAATATTTGAATAAAACATTTTTGTAGTCCTTTTTGTTGAGGTTTCGGACGAGCGGGTCGAAATGGGCCTTTCAATGGACTCGTTGGAATATTAACTGAGTAAAAACTACAGAAATTGAGGTTTTGCAATATAATTGTGTTGAAAAGTTCCTAATCAATTATTTGAACTCCTAATATTTCAATAAAACATTTTTACGGTCATTTTGTAGAGGTTTCGGACGAGCAGATCTAAATTGGCCTTTCAATGGACCCGTTGGAATTTTAACTGAGTAAAAAGTACAGAAATTGAGGTTTTGCAATATCATTGTGTTGAAAAGCAGGTCTAAATGGGCCTTTTATTTGAATTAAACATTTTTGCAATATTTGAATTAAACATTTTTGCCTTCCTTTTTGTAGAGGTTTCGGACGAGCAGGTCTAAATGGGCCTTTTATTGGACCCGTTGGAATTTTAACTTAGTAAAAATTACAGAAATTGAGGTTTTGCAATATAATTGTGTTGAAAAGCTCCTAATAAATTATTTGAACTCCTAATATTTGAATAAAACATTTTTGCGGTCCTTTTTGTAGAGGTTTCGGACGAGCAGGTCTAAATGGGCCTTCCAATGGACCCGTTGGAATTTTAACCGAGTAAAAAGTACAGAAATTGAGGTTTTGCAATATAATTGTGTTGAAAAGCTCCTAATCAATTATTTGAACTCCTAATCTTTGAATAAAATATTTTTCCGGTCCTTTTTGTAGTGGTTTCGGACGAGCAGGTATAAATGGGCCTTTCAATGGACCCGTTGGAATTTTAACTGAGTAAAAAGCACAAAAATTGAGGTTTTGCAATATAATTGTGTTGAAAAGCTCCTAATCAATTATTTGAACTCCTAATATTTGAAAAAAAAACATTTTTGCAGTCCTTTTTGTAGAGGTTTCGGACGAGTGGGTCGAAATGGGCCTTTCAATGGACCTGTTGGAATTTTAACTGAGTAAAAAGTATAAAAATTGAGGTTTTGCAATATAATTCTGTTGAAAAGCTCCTAATCAATTATTTGAACTCCTAATATTTGAATAAAACATTTTTGCGGTCCTTTTTGTAGAAGTTTCGGACGAGGAGGTTGAAATGGGCCTTTCAATGGACCCGTTGGAATTTTAACTGAGTATAAAGTACATAAATTGCGGTTTTGTAATATAATTCTGTTGAAAATCTCCTAATCAATTATTTGAACTTCAAATATTTGATTAAAACTTGTTTTGCAGTCCTTTTTGTAGAGGTTTCGGACGAGCGGGTCGAAATGGGCCTTTCAATGGACCCTTTGGAATTTTAACTGATTAAAAAGTACAGAAATTGAGGTTTTGCAATATAATTGTGTTGAAAAGCTCCTAATCAATTGTTTGAACTCCTAATATTCGAATAAAACATTTTTGCGGTCCTTTTTGTAGAGGTTTCAGACGATCAGGTCTAAATGGGCCTTTCAATGGACCCGTTGGAATTTTAACTGAGTAAAAAGCACAAAAATTGAGGTTTTGCAATATAATTGTGTTGAAAAGCTCCTAATCATTTATTTGAACTCCTAATATTTGAATAAAACATTTTTGCGGTCCCTTTTGTAGAGGTTTTGGACGAGCATGTCTAAATGGGCCTTTCAATGGACCCGTTGGAATTTTAACTGAGTAAAAAGTACAGAAATTGAGGTTTTGCAATATAATTGTGTTCAAAAGCTCCTAATCAATTACATGAACTCCTAAAATTTTATTAAAACTTGTTTTGCAGTCCTTTTTGTAGAGGTTTCGGACGAGCGGGTCGAAATGGGCCTTTCAAAGGACCCGTTGGAATTTTAACTGAGTAAAAAGTACATAAATTGCGGTTTTGCAATATAATTGTGTTGAAAAACTCCTAATCAATAATTTGAACTCCTAATATTTGAATAAAACATTTTTGTAGTCCTTTTTGTTGAGGTTTCGGACGAGCGGGTCGAAATGGGCCTTTCAATGGACTCGTTGGAATATTAACTGAGTAAAAACTACAGAAATTGAGGTTTTGCAATATAATTGTGTTGAAAAGCTCCTAATCAATTATTTGAACTCCTAATATTTCAATAAAACATTTTTACGGTCATTTTGTAGAGGTTTCGGACGAGGAGATCTAAATTGGCCTTTCAATGGACCCGTTGGAATTTTAACTGAGTAAAAAGTACAGAAATTGAGGTTTTGCAATATCATTGTGTTGAAAAGCAGGTCTAAATGGGCCTTTTATTTGAATTAAACATTTTTGCAATATTTGAATTAAACATTTTTGCCTTCCTTTTTGTAGAGGTTTCGGACGAGCAGGTCTAAATGGGCCTTTTATTGGACCCGTTGGAATTTTAACTTAGTAAAAATTACAGAAATTGAGGTTTTGCAATATAATTGTGTTGAAAAGCTCCTAATAAATTATTTGAACTCCTAATATTTGAATAAAACATTTTTGCGGTCCTTTTTGTAGAGGTTTCGGACGAGCAGGTCTAAATGGGCCTTCCAATGGACCCGTTGGAATTTTAACCGAGTAAAAAGTACAGAAATTGAAGTTTTGCAATATAATTTTGTTGAAAAGCTCCTAATGAATTATTTGAACTCCTAATATTTGAATAAAACATTTTTGCGGTCCTTTTTGTAAAGGTTTCGGACGAGCGGGTCGAAATGGGCCTTTCAATGGACTCATTGGAATTTTAACTGAGTAAAAATTACAGAAGTTGAGGTTTTGCAATATAATTGTGTTGAAAAGCTCCCAATCAATTATTTGAACTCCTAATATTTCAATAAAACATTTTTACGGTCATTTTGTAGAGGTTTCGGACGAGCAGATCTAAATTGGCCTTTCAATGGTCCCGTTGGAATTTTAACTGAGTAAAAAGTACAGAAATTGAGGTTTTGCAATATCATTGTGTTGAAAAGCTCCTAATCAATTATTTGAACTCCTAATATTTGAAAAAAAAAACATTTTTGCAGTCCTTTTTGTAGAGGTTTCGGACGAGCGGGTCGAAATGGGCCTTTCAATGGACCTGTTGGAATTTTAACTGAGTAAAAAGTATAAAAATTGAGGTTTTGCAATATAATTCTGTTGAAAAGCTCCTAATCAATTATTTGAACTCCTAATATTTGAATAAAACATTTTTGCGGTCCTTTTTGTAGAAGTTTCGGACGAGGAGGTTGAAATGGGCCTTTCAATGGACCCGTTGGAATTTTAACTGAGTAAAAAGTACATAAATTGCGGTTTTTTAATATAATTCTGTTGAAAAGCTCCTAATCAATTATTTGAACTTCTAATATTTGATTAAAACTTGTTTTGCAGTCCCTTTTGTAGAGGTTTCGGACGAGCGGGTCGTAATGGGCCTTTCAATGGACCCTTTAGAATTTTAACTGATTAAAAAGTACAGAAATTGAGGTTTTGCAATATAATTGTGTTGAAAAGCTCCTAATCAATTATTTGAACTCCTAATATTCGAATAAAACATTTTTGCGGTCCTTTTTGTAGAGGTTTCAGACGAGCAGGTCTAAATGGGCCTTTCAATGGACCCGTTGGAATTTTAACTGAGTAAAAAGCACAAAAATTGAGGTTTTGCAATATAATTGTGTTGAAAAGCTCCTAATCAATTATTTGAACTCCTAATATTTGAATAAAACATTTTTGCGGTCCCTTTTGTAGAGGTTTTGGACGAGCAGGTCTAAATGGGCCTTTCAATGGACCCGTTGGAATTTTAACTGAGTAAAAAGTACAGAAATTGAGGTTTTGCAATATAATTGTGTTCAAAAGCTCCTAATCAATTACATGAACTCCTAAAATTTTATTAAAACTTGTTTTGCAGTCCTTTTTGTAGAGGTTTCGGACGAGCGGGTCGAAATGGGCCTTTCAAAGGACCCGTTGGAATTTTAACTGAGTAAAAAGTACATAAATTGCTGTTTTGCAATATAATTGTGTTGAAAAGCTCCTAATCAATAATTTGAACTCCTAATATTTGAATAAAACATTTTTGTAGTCCTTTTTGTTGAGGTTTCGGACGAGCGGGTCGAAATGGGCCTTTCAATGGACTCGTTGGAATATTAACTGAGTAAAAATTACAGAAATTGAGGTTTTGCAATATAATTGTGTTGAAAAGCTCCTAATCAATTATTTGAACTCCTAATATTTCAATAAAACATTTTTACGGTCATTTTGTAGAGGTTTCGGACGAGCAGATCTAAATTGGCCTTTCAATGGACCCGTTGGAATTTTAACTGAGTAAAAAGTACAGAAATTGAGGTTTAGCAATATCATTGTGTTGAAAAGCAGGTCTAAATGGGCCTCTTATTTGAATTAAACATTTTTGCAATATTTGAATTAAACATTTTTGCCTTCCTTTTTGTAGAGGTTTCGGACGAGCAGGTCTAAATGGGCCTTTTATTGGACCCGTTGGAATTTTAACTTAGTAAAAATTACAGAAATTGAGGTTTTGCAATATAATTGTGTTGAAAAGCTCCTAATCAATTATTTGAACTCCTAATATTTGAATAAAACATTTTTGCGGTCCTTTTTGTAGAGGTTTCGGACGAGCAGGTCTAAATGGGCCTTCCAATGGACCCGTTGGAATTTTAACCGAGTAAAAAGTACAGAAATTGAAGTTTTGCAATATAATTTTGTTGAAAAGCTCCTAATGAATTATTTGAACTCCTAATATTTGAATAAAACATTTTTGCGGTCCTTTTTGTAAAGGTTTCGGAGGAGCGGGTCGAAATGGGCCTTTCAATGGACTCGTTGGAATTTTAACTGAGTAAAAATTACAGAAATTGAGGTTTTGCAATATAATTGTGTTGAAAAGCTCCCAATCAATTATTTGAACTCCTAATATTTCAATAAAACATTTTTACGGTCATTTTGTAGAGGTTTCGGACGAGCAGATCTAAATTAGCCTTTCAATGGTCCCGTTGGAATTTTAACTGAGTAAAAAGTACAGAAATTGAGGTTTTGCAATATCATTGTGTTGAAAAGCTCCTAATCAATTATTTGAACTCCTAATATTTGAATAAAACATTTTTGCGGTCCTTTTTGTAGTGGTTTCAGACGAGCAGGTCGAAATGGGCCTTTCAATGGACTCGTTGGAATTTTAACTAAGTAAAAAGTATATAAATTGAGGTTTTGCAATATAATTGTGTTGAAAAGCTCCTAATCAATTACATGAACTCCTAATATTTGAATTAAACATTTTTGCCTTCCTTTTTGTAGAGGTTTCGGACGAGCAGGTCTAACTGGGCCTTTTATTGGACCCGTTGGAATTTTAACTTAGTAAAAATTACATAAATTGAGGTTTTGCAATATAATTGTGTTGAAAAGCTCCTAATCAATTATTTGAACTCCTAATATTTGAATAAAACATTTTTGCAATCCTTTTTGTAGAGGTTTCGGACGAGCAGGTCTAAATGGGCCTTCCAATGGACCCGTTGGAATTTTAACCAAGTAAAAAGTACAGAAATTGAAGTTTTGCAATATAATTTTGTTGAAAAGCTCCTAATGAATTATTTGAACTCCTAATATTTGAATAAAACATTTTTGCGGTCCTTTTTGTAAAGGTTTCGGACGAGCGGGTCGAAATGGGCCTTCCAATGGACCCGTTGGAATTTTAACTGAGTAAAAAGTACAGAAATTGCGGTTTTGCAATATAATTGTGTTGAAAAGCTCCTAATCAATTATTTGAACTCCTAAAATTTGATTAAAACTTGTTTTGCAGTCCTTTTTGCAGAGGTTTCGGATGAGCGGGTCGAAATGGGCCTTTCGATGAACCCGTTGGAATATTAACTGAGTAAAAAGTACGGAAATTGAGGTTTTGCATTATAATTCTGTTGAAAAGCTCCTAATCAATTATTTGAACTCCTAATATTTGAATAAAACATTTTTGCGGTCCTTTTTGTAAAGGTTTCGGACGAGCGGGTTGAAATGGGCCTTTCAATGGACCCGTTGGAATTTTAACTGAGTAAAAAGTACAGAAATTGCGGTTTTGCAATATAATTGTGTTGAAAAGCTCCTAATCAATTTTTTGAACTCCTAAAATCTCATTAAAACTTGTTTTGCAGTTCTTTTTGCAGAGGTTTCGGATGAGAGGGTCGAAATGGGCCATTCAATGAACCCGTTGGAATTTTAACTGAGTAAAAAGTACGGAAATTTAGGTTTAGCAATATAATTGTGTTGAAAAGCTCCTTATCAATTATTTGAACTCCTAATATTTGAATAAAACATTTTTCCGGTCCTTTTTGAAGAGGTTCAGACGAGCAGGTCTAAATGGGCATTTCAATGAACCCGTTGGAATTTTAACTGAGTAAAAAGTACAGAAATTGCGGTTTTGCAATATAATTGTGTTGAAAAGCTCCTAATCAATTTTTTGAACTCCTAAAATTTCATTAAAACTTTTTTTGTAGTCCTTTTTGCAGAGGTTTCGGATGAGAGGGTCGAAATGGGCCTTTCAATGAACCCGTTGGAATTTTAACTGAGTAAAAAGTACAGAAATTTAGGTTTAGCAATATAATTGTGTTGAAAAGCTCCTTATCAATTATTTGAACTCCTAATATTTGAATAAAACATTTTTCCGGTCCTTTTTGAAGAGGTTCATACGAGCATGTCTAAATGGGCATTTCAATGGACCCGTTGGAATTTTAACTGAGTAGAAAGTACAGAAATTGAGGTTTTGAAATATAATTGTGTTGAAAAGCTCCTAATCAATAACATGAACTCCTAATATTTGAATAAAACATTTTTGCGTTCCTTTTTGTAGAGGTTTCGGAAGAGCAGGTCTAAATGGGCATTTCTATGGACCCGTTGGAATTTTAACTGAGTAAAAAGTACAGAAATTGAGGTTTTGCAATATAATTGTGTTGAAAATCTCCTAATCAATTATTTGAACTCCTAATATTTGAATAAAACATTTTTGCGGTCATTTTTGTAGAGGTTTCGGACGAGCAGATCTAAATGGGCCTTTCAATGGACCCGTTGGAATTTTAACTGAGTAAAAAATACATAAATTGAGGTTTTGCAATATAATTGTGTTGAAAAGCTCCTAATCAATTATTTGAACTCCTAATATTTTAATAAAAAAATTTTGCGGTCCTTTTTGTAGAGGTTTCGGACGAGCAGGTCGAAATGGGCCTTTCAATGGACCCGTTGGAATTTCAACTCAGTAAAAAGTAAAAAAATTGAGGTTTTGCAACATAAGTGTGTTGAAAAGCTCCTAATCAATTACATGAACTCCTAATATTTGAATTAAACATTTTTGCCTTCCTTTTTGTAGAGGTTTCGGACGAGCAGGTCTAAATGGGCCTTTTAATGGACCCGTTGGAATTTTAACTGAGTAAAAAGTATAGAAATTGATGGTTTCCAATATAATTATGTTGAAAAGCACCTAATCAATTATTTGAACTCCTAATATTTGAATAAAACATTTTTGCGGTCCTTTTTCTAGAGGTTTCGGACAAGCAGGTCTAAATGAGCCTTTCAATGGACCTGTTGGAATTTTAACTGAGTAAAAAGTACAGAAATTGAGGTTTTGCAATATAATTGTGTTAAAAAGCTCCTAATCAATTATTTGAACTACTAATATTTGAATAAAACATTTTTGCGGTCCTTTTTGTAGAGGTTTCGGATGAGCGGGTCGAAACGGGCCTTTCAATGGACCCGTTGGAATTTTAACTGAGTAAAAATTACAGAAATTGCGGTTTTGCAATATAATTGTGTTGAAAAGCTCCTAATCAATTTCATGAACTCCTAATATTTGAATAAAACATTTTTGCGGTCCTTTTTGTAGAGGTTTCGGACGAGCAGGTCTAAATGGGCCTTTCAATAGACCCGTTGGAATTTTAACTGAGTAAAAAGTACAGAAATTGAGGTTTTGCAATATAATTGTGATGAAAAGCTCCTAATTAATTATTTGAACTCTTAATATTTGAATAAAACATTTTTGCGGTCCTTTTTGTAGAGGTTTCGAACGAGCAGGTCTAAATAGGCCTTTCAATGGACCCGTTGGAATTTTAACTGAGTAAAAAGTATAGAAATTGAGGTTTTGCAATATAATTGTGTTGAAAAGCTCCTAATAAATTATTTGAACTCCTAATATTTGAATAAATCATTTTTGCGGTCCTTTTTTAGAGGTTTCGGACGAGCAGGTCTAAATGGGCCTTTCAATGGACCCGTTGGAATTTTAACTGAATAAAAGTATAGAAATTGAGGTTTTGCAATATAATTGTGTTGAAAAGCTCCTAATCAATTACATGAACTCCTAAAATTTGATTAAAACTTGTTTTGTAGTCCTTTTTGTAGAGGTTTCGGACGAGCGGGTCGAAATGGACCTTTCAATGTACCTGTTGAAATTTTAATTGAGTAAAAAGTATAGAAATTGCGATTTTGCAATATAATTGTGTTGAAAAGCTCCTAATCAATTATTTGAACTCCTAATATTTGAAAAAAAAACATTTTTGCAGTCCTTTTTGTAGAGGTTTCGGACGAGCGGGTCGAAATGGGCCTTTCAATGAACCCGTTGGAATTTTAACTGAGTAAAAAGTACAGAAATTGCGGTTTTGCAATATAATTGTGTTGAAAAGCTCCTAATTAATTATTTGAACTCCTAATATTTGAATAAAACATTTTTGCGGTCCTTTTTGTAGAGGTTTCGGACGAGCAGGTCTAAATGGGCCTTTCAATGGACCCGCTAATCAATTACATGAACTCCTAAAATTTGAGAGAGAATTGAGAGCCATCCCACCCGTTGGAATTTTAACTGAGTAAAAAGTACAGAAATTGCGGTTTTGCAATATAATTGTGTTGAAAAGCTTCTAATCAATTACATGAACTCCTAAAATTTGATTAAAACTTGTTTTGCAGTCCTTTTTGTAGAGGTTTCGGACGAGCGGGTCGAAATGGGCCTTTCATTGGACCCGTTGGAATTTTAAATGAGTAAAAAGTACAGAAATTGAGGTTTTGCAATATAATTGTGTTGAAAAGCTCCTAATCAATTGCATGAACTCCTAAAATTTGATTAAAACTTGTTTTGCAGTCCTTTTTGTAGAGGTTTCGGACGAGCGGGTCGAAATGGGCCTTTCTATGGACCCGTTGGAATTTTAAATGAGTAAAAAGTACAGAAATTGAGGTTTTGCAATATAATTGTGTTGAAAAGCTCCTAATCAATTACATGAACTCCTAATATTTGAATAAAACATTTTTGCGGTCCTTTTTGTAGAGGTTTCGGACGAGCAGGTCTAAATGGGCCTTTCAATGGACCCGTTGGAATTTTAAATGAGTAAAAAGTACAGAAATTGCGGTTTTGCAATATAATTGTGTTGAAAAGCTCCTAATCAATTTTTTGAACTCCTAAAATTTCATTAAAACTTTTTTTGTAGTCCTTTTTGCAGAGGTTTCGGATGAGAGGGTCGAAATGGGCCTTTCAATGAACCCGTTGGAATTTTAACTGAGTAAAAAGTACAGAAATTTAGGTTTAGCAATATAATTGTGTTGAAAAGCTCCTTATCAATTATTTGAACTCCTAATATTTGAATAAAACATTTTTCCGGTCCTTTTTGAAGAGGTTCATACGAGCATGTCTAAATGGGCATTTCAATGGACCCGTTGGAATTTTAACTGAGTAGAAAGTACAGAAATTGAGGTTTTGAAATATAATTGTGTTGAAAAGCTCCTAATCAATAACATGAACTCCTAATATTTGAATAAAACATTTTTGCGTTCCTTTTTGTAGAGGTTTCGGAAGAGCAGGTCTAAATGGGCATTTCTATGGACCCGTTGGAATTTTAACTGAGTAAAAAGTACAGAAATTGAGGTTTTGCAATATAATTGTGTTGAAAATCTCCTAATCAATTATTTGAACTCCTAATATTTGAATAAAACATTTTTGCGGTCATTTTTGTAGAGGTTTCGGACGAGCAGATCTAAATGGGCCTTTCAATGGACCCGTTGGAATTTTAACTGAGTAAAAAATACATAAATTGAGGTTTTGCAATATAATTGTGTTGAAAAGCTCCTAATCAATTATTTGAACTCCTAATATTTTAATAAAAAATTTTTGCGGTCCTTTTTGTAGAGGTTTCGGACGAGCAGGTCGAAATGGGCCTTTCAATGGACCCGTTGGAATTTCAACTCAGTAAAAAGTAAAAAAATTGAGGTTTTGCAACATAAGTGTGTTGAAAAGCTCCTAATCAATTACATGAACTCCTAATATTTGAATTAAACATTTTTGCCTTCCTTTTTGTAGAGGTTTCGGACGAGCAGGTCTAAATGGGCCTTTTAATGGACCCGTTGGAATTTTAACTGAGTAAAAAGTACAGAAATTGATGGTTTCCAATATAATTATGTTGAAAAGCACCTAATCAATTATTTGAACTCCTAATATTTGAATAAAACATTTTTGCGGTCCTTTTTCTAGAGGTTTCGGACAAGCAGGTCTAAATGAGCCTTTCAATGGACCTGTTGGAATTTTAACTGAGTAAAAAGTACAGAAATTGAGGTTTTGCAATATAATTGTGTTAAAAAGCTCCTAATCAATTATTTGAACTACTAATATTTGAATAAAACATTTTTGCGGTCCTTTTTGTAGAGGTTTCGGATGAGCGGGTCGAAACGGGCCTTTCAATGGACCCGTTGGAATTTTAACTGAGTAAAAATTACAGAAATTGCGGTTTTGCAATATAATTGTGTTGAAAAGCTCCTAATCAATTTCATGAACTCCTAATATTTGAATAAAACATTTTTGCGGTCCTTTTTGTAGAGGTTTCGGACGAGCAGGTCTAAATGGGCCTTTCAATAGACCCGTTGGAATTTTAACTGAGTAAAAAGTACAGAAATTGAGGTTTTGCAATATAATTGTGATGAAAAGCTCCTAATTAATTATTTGAACTCTTAATATTTGAATAAAACATTTTTGCGGTCCTTTTTGTAGAGGTTTCGAACGAGCAGGTCTAAATAGGCCTTTCAATGGACCCGTTGGAATTTTAACTGAGTAAAAAGTATAGAAATTGAGGTTTTGCAATATAATTGTGTTGAAAAGCTCCTAATAAATTATTTGAACTCCTAATATTTGAATAAATCATTTTTGCGGTCCTTTTTTAGAGGTTTCGGACGAGCAGGTCTAAATGGGCCTTTCAATGGACCCGTTGGAATTTTAACTGAATAAAAGTATAGAAATTGAGGTTTTGCAATATAATTGTGTTGAAAAGCTCCTAATCAATTACATGAACTCCTAAAATTTGATTAAAACTTGTTTTGTAGTCCTTTTTGTAGAGGTTTCGGACGAGCGGGTCGAAATGGACCTTTCAATGTACCTGTTGAAATTTTAACTGAGTAAAAAGTATAGAAATTGCGATTTTGCAATATAATTGTGTTGAAAAGCTCCTAATCAATTATTTGAACTCCTAATATTTGAAAAAAAAACATTTTTGCAGTCCTTTTTGTAGAGGTTTCGGACGAGCGGGTCGAAATGGGCCTTTCAATGAACCCGTTGGAATTTTAACTGAGTAAAAAGTACAGAAATTGCGGTTTTGCAATATAATTGTGTTGAAAAGCTCCTAATTAATTATTTGAACTCCTAATATTTGAATAAAACATTTTTGCGGTCCTTTTTGTAGAGGTTTCGGACGAGCAGGTCTAAATGGGCCTTTCAATGGACCCGCTAATCAATTACATGAACTCCTAAAATTTGATTAAAACTTGTTTTGCAGTCCTTTTTGTAGTGGTTTCGGACGAGCGGGTCGAAATGGACCTTTCAATGGACCCGTTGGAATTTTAACTGAGTAAAAAGTATAAAAATTGAGGTTTTGCAATATAATTCTGTTGAAAAGCTTCTAATCAATTATTTGAACTCCTAATATTTGAATAAAACATTTTTGCGGTCCTTTTTGTAGAAGTTTCGGACGAGGAGGTTAAAAAAATTTAGGTTTTGCAATATAATTGTGTTGAAAAGCTCCTAATCAATTATTTGAACTCCTAATCTTTGAATAAAACATTTTTGCGGTCCTTTTTGTAGAGGTTTCGGACGAGTAGGTATAAATGGGCCTTTCAATGGTCCCGTTGGAATTTTAACTGAGTAAAAAGTACATAAATTGCGGTTTTGCAATATAATTGTGTTGAAAAGCTCCTAATCAATTACATGAACTCCTAATATTTGAATAAAACATTTTTGCGGTCCTTTTTGTAGAGGTTTCGTACGAGCAGGTCTAAATGGGCCTTTCAATAGACCCGTTGAAATTTTAACTGAGTAAAAAGTACAGAAATTGAGGTTTTGCAATATAATTGTGTTGAAAAGCTCCTAATTAATTATTTGAACACCTAATATTTGAATAAAACATTTTTGCAGTCCTTTTTGTAGAGGTTCCGGACGAGCAGGTCTAAATGGGCCTTTCAATGGACCCGTTGGAATTTTAACTGAGTAAAAAGTATAGAAATTGAGGTTTTGCAATATAATTGTGTTGAAAAGCTCCTAATCAATTACATGAACTCCTAAAATTTGATTAAAACTTGTTTTGCAGTCCTTTTTGTAGAGGTTTCGGACGAGCGGGTCAAAATGGACCTTTCAATGGACCCGTTGGAATTTTAACTAAGTAAAAAGTATAGAAATTGCGATTTTGCAATATAATTGTGTTTAAAAGCTCCTAATCAATTATTTGAACTCCTAATATTTGATTAAAACTTGTTTTGCGGTCCTTTTTGTAGAGGTTTCGGACGAGCAGGTCTAAATGGGCCTTTCAATGGACCCGTTGGAATTTTAACTGAGTAAAAAGTACAGAAATTGAGGTTTTGCAATATAATTGTTTTGAAAAGCTCCTAATCAATTATTTGAACTCCTAATATTTGAATAAAACAATTTTGCGGTCCTTTTTGTACAGGTTTCGGACGAGCATGTCTAAATGGGCCTTTCAATAGACCCGTTGGAAATTTAACTGAGTAATAAGTACTGAAATTGAGGTTTTGCAATATAATTGTGTTGAAAAGCTCCTAATCAATTACATTTACTCCTAAAATTTGATTAAAACTTGTTTTGTAGTCCTTTTTGTAGAGGTTTCGTACAAGCGGGTCGAAATGGGCCTTTCAATGGACCCGTTGGAATTTTAACTGAGTAAAAAGTACAGAAATTGAGGTTTTGCAATATAATTTTTTGAAAAGCTCCTAATAAATTATTTGAACTCCTAATATTTGAATAAAACATTTTTGCGGTCCTTTTTGTAGAGGTTTCGGACGAGCAGGTCTAAATGGGCCTTTCAATGGACCCGTTGGACTTTTAACTGAGTAAAAAGTACAGAAATTGAGGTTTTGCAATATAATTGTGGTGAACAACTCCTATTCAATTATTTGAACTCCTAATATTTGATTAAAACTTGTTTTGCGGTTCTTTTTGTATAGGTTTCGGATGAGCAGGTCTAAATGGGACTTTCAATGGACCCGTTGGAATTTTAACTGAGTAAAAAGTACTGAAATTGAGGTTTTGCAATATAATTGTGTTGAAAAGCTCCTAATCAATTATTTGAACTCCTAATATTTGAATAAAACATTTTTGCGGTCATTTTTGTAGAGGTTTCGGACGAGCAGGTCTAAATGGGACTTTCAATGGACCCGTTGGAATTTTAACTGAGTAAAAAGTACAGAAATTGCGGTTTTGCAATATAATTGTGTTGAAAAGCTCCTAGTCAATTATTTGAACTCCTAATATTTGATTAAAACTTGTTTTACGGTCCTTTTTGTAGAGGTTTCGGATGAGCAAGTCTAAATGGGACTTTCAATGGACCCGTTGGAATTTTAACTGAGTAAAAAGGTACAGAAATTGCGGTTTGCAATATAATTGTGTTGAAAAGCTCCTAGTCAATTATTTGAACTCCTAATATTTGATTAAAACTTGTTTTGTGGTCCTTTTTGTAGAGGTTTCGGATGAGTAGGTCTAAATGGGACTTTCAATGGACCCGTTGGAATTTTAACTGAGTAAAAAGTACATAAATTGCGGTTTTGCAATATAATTGTGTTGAAAAGCTCCTAATCAATTACATGAATTCCTAAAATTTTATTAAAACTTGTTTTGCAGTCCTTTTTGTAGAGGTTTCGGACGAGCGAGTCGAAATGGGCCTTTCAATTGACCCGTTAGAATTTTAACTGAGTAAAAAGTACAAAAATTGAGGTTTTCCAATATAATTGTGTTGAAAAGCTCCTAATCAATTATTTGAACTCCTAATATTTGAATAAAACATTTTTGCGGAACTTTTTGTAGAGTCTGTGCCCAACGGTCGTGTGTTCCGAAATGGGGAATGACCGTTCCAAAACGCGGGACTGCTTCGAAACCTGTTCCGAAACAGGGCTTGGCAGTAGCAAAAACCTTTCGGAACGTCTCTACCCATTTCGAAACGCTAAGGCCATTTCAGACCCATGTTCCGAAACGGTAGCACCCGTTCCGATACGGGCTGCCCAGAATTGCAGAAATTAACTGGTTTAACAAGCATTCGACCCAACAAACGCATACCTATGACGCCCAATTCATGCCAGCAAGTCAATATGCACTAAAGGAACATAATAACATCATCAAAACACATCCATAGCATCGATTAGGAAAAACCTCAAACTATAGGCATGCAACCTAATACTCAACACCAACCAAACATCAAGTCATCAAAGCAAACATCAAAGTGGCCAATTACATATCCAAAACACCATAGGCATCAAGCCAAACTTAGGGAGTCCAAAACATCTCCCAAAAACACAATCTAGGTTCCCATTTCCAAATACCAAAAGCTAATAGTGTTGTGAAAATAGTCACCATACATGAGCTTAGACTTCCACTTGGATCCTTGACCTCCTTGCTGCCCTTAAAGCACTTCAATGCTCTGCATTATTGGTTCAAGAAAGAGAGAGCGTAAGCACGTATGCTTAGTGAGAAATGCTCTAATAAAACAACACAATAATGCACTTAGTAAAAACACCTTTCCAAGGCCTTTAATTTCAAAACATCATTTATAATGCATTTATGCATACAAAACAAGCATCTCATGCTTCAATACATCAACATGTCATATTGGCTTTCAAGTGATAATTCATACCCATTTTTCAACTCAATACACAATCGGATACGCGGATTACAAGCGTTGTCCCATACGCTTCATACACACTACCAACACTCAAGGTGGAGTTTACCGGTACAATCACAACCCCTCAACACCCGTGATGGAGTCTACAGTACAATCACAACCCCTCCACATCACTAGTTGGTAGTTGTATAACATCACTAACGAGAACACGGGACACACAACACAAGATCCACACATGGACTTTTAACCACCATAGTGATCTTAACCATCTCGTTAGTGTACTTGGATGGAGTTTACGGTACCATTACAACCCCTCAACATCCAAGGCGACTTTATTCACGGTGCACCCAATCCTATAGCCGGCTAACTATATCCGATTCAAGTACTTTAAAACCAACACATCACTTGCCAATATACATCATTTACCATCATCAATCCACTGTTTTAAAGCATTTAACAAAGCCATTAAACAATCATGCATCACAATGCATCAAACAACATTTATCAATGTTCAAATCAAGGATATCTTACCTTGAGCATCCTCCAACACATGGCTTACAAAACCAGCATTAAACATGCTAAAATATGCTTTCAAAACAGAATTTAAACATGCAAAATAAACACATTACATTCAACCATCTCATGGTTCTTCAAAAAGAGAGTTTCTCCGAAAACTTACTCTTGAGCTTAGCTAAGTTGTTTAGACTTAAACTAAGCTCCCATAACCTTCCAACATTGGTTTCAAAGCTGAAAACCAAACTTCACTCACCGATTCCGTTTCGCAAGCTTGCCGAAACGCCGATCAAGCCTCCGGATCAACACCACAAGGATCCGAAGATGTCTCCCCTGTTTTAAACACATCAAAGCAGAGGATTAATGCATCATCATGCATTAAAGTCTTCAGCCAAAATACCTAAACTCGCTGCTCTCATCAAAACTCACATTTCGGCTACCAAACACAACCGAAATCACATCCAAATACCTCTACAACATTACCCAGCCAAGATCCATCAATTCCAATCATTCTTAGACATCAATTAACATCCAAAAAGGACCTAATCACGTCCTTATACCTTCAGCTATAGCAGAACATCAAATTCACCCCAAAAACCACCATTAACTCAAGTAAAAACTTAGGAAAATCAACCTATCCGGGATTTCATTGATTAAACCTCAATTACACATCATTTAGACATCCAAAATACATCAAAAAGACATATCAAAACATAGCCCAATCATTTAATACGAATTTCTTCAAAATTAAATCCAAATCTTGCATTTTAAGCCAAAATCAAGTTCACAACATCAAAACCTTTAATAAAACTCAATTTAAGGATTGAGAACTTGGGAATTTCAGTAAAGAACTGAGTATTTAGAGGAGAAGGACGTTCATACCTCTAAATGTGGGTTTCTCCTTGTTTAGAGCCAAAATTCTTGAAAATTCAATAAGCAAATGATGAGGATTTAGTGTAGAAATGATTAGAAATCATTTAGAGATTGAAATCTCAACTTTAGGTGTGAAAATCAAAGGAAAAGTGGCTGTGGAAATGTGTTTGGCTGAGGGAAAATTGAGAGAAAATGAAATGGGAAAATTTTGGTAAAAGTTAGTTATAAAACTAAAATATCTCTTTTCCCTCTTTTCTTTTTATTAAATAACCTTTAATAAATCTTTAAAATTTTAGAAAAATCTGGAGAAATCCTCCCTTGGGTAAATTAGCTCCTTAAAGATTCAAAGTTTCAATCCATTTAAAACAGTCACCAACTTTTCAAAAATTACATTTTAGTCACTAACTTGAAATGTCATATTTCCGAACCCCATTTTTTAAAATTGATTTCACCACTCTCTTACATATAATAAAAGAGGATTTTTAGATATTTTTCCATATTTTTAATGCATCCCGAACTAGGCTTTCCCTAAAAACCACCTTTTATATTCGAACCATAATTTAAACCGGTCCGGTTCAGACCCTAAACTTCCAAGCCCAAAATTGGGGTGTTACAGGTTTCGGACGAGCATGTCTAAATGGTCCTTTCAATGGACCTGTTGCAATTTTAACTGAGTAAAAAGTACAGAAATTGAGGTTTTGCAATATAATTGTGTTGAACAGCTCCTAATCAATTATTTGAACTCCTAATCTTTGAATAAAACATTTTTGCGGTCCTTTTTGTAGAGGTTTCGGATGAGTAGGTCTAAATGGGACTTTCAATGGACCCGTTGGAATTTTAACTGAGTAAAAAGTACAGAAATTGCGGTTTTGCAATATAATTGTGTTGAAAAGCTCCTAATCAATTACATGAATTCCTAAAATTTGATTAAAACTTGTTTTGCAGTCCTTTTTGTAGAGGTTTCGGACGAGCGGGTCGAAATGGGCCTTTCAATTGAACCGTTGGAATTTTAACTGAGTAAAAAGTACAGAAATTGAGGTTTTGCAATATAATTGTGTTGAAAAGCTCCTAATCAATTATTTGAACTCCTAATATTTGAATAAAACATTTTTGCGGTCCTTTTTGTAGAGGTTTCGGATGAGCAGGTCTAAATGGGCCTTTCAATGGACCCGTAGGAATTTTAACTAAGTAAAAAGTACAGAAATTGAGGTTTTGCAATATACTTGTGTTGAACAGCTCCTATTCAATTGTTTGAACTCCAAATATTTGATTAAAACTTGTTTTGCGGTTCTTTTTGTAGAGGTTTCGGACGAGGAGGTCTAAATGGTCCTTTCAATGGACCTGTTGGAATTTTAACTGAGTAAAAAGTACAGAAATTGAGGTTTTGCAATATAATTGTGTTGAACAGCTCCTATTCAATTATTTGAACTCCTAATATTTGATTAAAACTTGTTTTGCGGTTCTTTTTGTGTAGGTTTCGGATGAGCAGGTCTAAATGGGACTTTCAATGGACCAGTTTGAATTTTAACTGAGTAAAAAGTACAAAAATTGCGGTTTTGCAATATAATTGTGTTGAAAAGCTCCTAATCAATTACATGAATTCCTAAAATTTGATTAAAACTTGTTTTGCAGTCCTTTTTCTAGAAGTTTCGGACGAGCGGGTCGAAATGGGCCTTTCAATTGACCCGTTGGAATTTTAACTGAGTAAAAAGTATAGAAATTGAGGTTTTGCAATATAATTGTGTTGAAAAGCTCCTAATCAATTACATGAACTCCTAAAATTTGATTAAATATTGTTTTGCGGTCCTTTTTGTAGAGGTTTGGACGAGCGGGTCGAAATGAGCCTTTCAATGGACCCGTTGGAATTTTAACTGAGTAAAAAGTACATAAATTGCGGTTTTGCAATATAGTTGTGTTGAAAAGCTCCTAATCAATTATTTGAACTCCTAATATTTGAATAAAACTTTTTTTGCAGTCCTTTTTGTAGAGGTTTCGGACGAGCGGGTCGAAATGGGCCTTTCAATGGACCCGTTGGAATTTTTACTTAGTAAAAAGTACAGAAATTGAGGATTTTCAATATAATTGTGTTGAAAAGCTCCTAATCAATTATTTGAACTCCTAATATTTGAATAAAACATTTTTGCAGTCCATTTTTTAAAGGTTTCGGACGAGCAGGTCTAAATGGGCCTTTCAATGGACCCGTTGGAATTTTAACTGAGTAAAAAGTACAGAAATTGAGGTTTTGCAATATAATTGTGTTGAAAAGCTCCTAATGTATTACATGAACTCCTAAAATTTGAATAAAACCTTTTTGCGGTCCTTTTTGTAGAGGTTTCGGACGAGCTGGTCTAAATGGGCCTTTCAATGGACCCGTTAGAATTTTAACTGAGTAAAAAGTACAGAAATTGAGGTTTTGCAATATTATTGTGTTGAAAAGTTCCTAATCAATTATTTGAACTCCTAATATTTGAATAAAACATTTTTGCGGTACTTTTTGTAGAGGTTTCGGACGAAGAGGTCTAAATGGTCATTTCAATGGACCTGTTGGAATTTTAACTGAGTAAAAAGTACAGAAATTGAGGTTTTGCAATATAATTGTGTTGAACAGCTCCTAATCAATTATTTGAACTCATAATATTTAAATAAAACATTTTTGCGGTCATTTTTGTAGAGGTTTCGGACGAGCAGGTCTAAATGGGACTTTCAATGGACCCGTTGGAATTTTAACTGAGTAAAAAGTACATAAATTGTGGTTTTGCAATATAATTGTGTTGAAAAGCTCCTAGTCAATTACTTGAACTCCTAATATTTGATTAAAACTTGTTTTGCGGTCCTTTTTGTAGAGGTTTCGGATAAGCAGGTTTAAATGGGACTTTCAATGGACCCGTTGGAATTTTAACTGAGTAAAAAGTACATAAATTGCGGTTTTGCAATATAATTGTGTTGAAAAGCTCCTATTCAATTATTTGAATTCCTAAAATTTGATTAAAACTTGTTTTGCAGTCCTTTTTGTAGAGGTTTCGGACGAGCGGGTCTAAATGGGACTTTCAATGGACCCGTTGGAATTTTAACTGAGTATAAAGTACAGAAATTGAGGTTTTGCAATATAATTGTGTTGAAAAGCTCCTAATCAATTACTTGAATTCCTAATATTTGAATAAAACATTTTTGCGGTCCTTTTTGTAGAGGTTTCGGACGAGGAGGTCTAAATGGTCCTTTCAATGGACCTGTTGGAATTTTAACTGAGTAAAAAGTACAGAAATTTAGGTTTTGCAATATAATTGTGTTGAACAGCTCCTAATCAATTATTTGAACTCCTAATATTTGAATAAAACATTTTTGCGGCCCTTTTTGTAGAGGTTTCGGACGAGCAGGTCTAAATGGGCCTTTCAATGGACCCGTTGGAATTTTAACTGAGTAAAAAGTACAGAAATTGAGGTTTTGCAATATAATTATGTTTAAAAGCTCATAATCAATTATTTGAAATCCTAATATTTGAATAAAACATTTTTTCGGTCCTTTTTGTAGAGGTTTCGGACGAGCAGGTCTAAATGGGCCTTTCAATGGACCCGTTGGAATTTTAACAGAGTAAAAAGTACAGAAAATTGAGGTTTTGCAATATAATTATGTTGAAAAGCTCCTAATCAATTATTTGAACTCCTAATATTTGAATAAAACATTTTTGCGGTCCTTTTTATAGAGGTTTCGGACGAGCAGGTCTAAATGGGCCTTTCAATGGACCCGTTAGTATTTTAACTTAGTAAAAAGTACAGAAATTGAAATTTTGCAATATAATTGTGTTGAAAAGCTCCTAATCAATTATTTGAACTCCTAATATTTGAATAAAACCTTTTTGCGGTCCTTTTTGTAGAGGTTTCGGACGAGCAGGTCTAAATGGGCCTTTCAATGGACCCGTTGGAATTTTAACTAAGTAAAAAGTACAAAAATTGAGGTTTTGCAATATAATTGTGTTGAAAAGCTCCTAATCAATTATTTGAACTCCTAATATTTGAATAAAACATTTTTGCGGTCCTTTTTGTAGAGGTTTCGGACGAGCAGGTCGAAAAGGGCCTTTCAATGGACCCGCTGGAATTTTTTTGAAGAAAAAGGCCTCGTTAAAAACCCCTACTAATGTCCTTCAAGCAGAGCTAGAGGACCCTAAAAGGGGAAAAGTGTGCCTAAGTTTTATTATGTCATGATAAATTTGTTACAAGATGTTTAATACAATGAGGAATATCGGAAAGAAAAGATATAGAAGACATAGAACAAAGAGAAAAGGTAGCCAAAGAATGGGCCACATGATTTGCCTCACGGAGTACAAAGGAAACAGATGCAGAATCAAAATCATAGAGAGACTCGCGAATCTAATGAAGTAGAGGCCCCGAGGTAGACAGATCCATCCCAGGATTGTTAATCCTATTTGCAATAGAAGCACAATCTGTTTCAAGCAAGATACGAGACCATCCTTGAGAGCGGGCGAAGGTGATTCCTGCGCGAAGGCTTTCCCCCTCACAAGCCATGGCATCCAGACAGCTCCCTAGAGGGAAGGCAAGGCCACCTACAACCGTACCTGTAGAGTCACGTGCAACCGCGCCAACAGCTGTCGCACGAGTGGAGGGGTTAAAAGCCCCATCTACATTTATTTTAATATGGTTAGGGGGAGGATGATTCCAGCATGGAGGAGATAGAAGAGAGGGAGTTGGGTTAGAAGGTGAGGAAGCTTTGCAGAAGTCATTATGTAAACTAATAGAGTTAACGGCTGTAAGCCATGATGGTTGCAGATGGTGATTATGAACCCAGTCATTACGTATGTTCCAGACGTTCCAAATAGTAGTGAGGAAAAGGGCAAACTTTTCAGAGGATAGAAGATGGGCGGCTGTAGGAAAAGAGATGTGGGAATACCAGAGAGCTGAAGGGCTTCAGAAGCCCCTGCACAATCACGAAGAGCATGGAGAACAGTCTCCGAGTGGCCTCCACAAATAGTACAAGGCCCCGAATTAGGTGAAAATACTTGCATTTTGGATCCGACCGGTAGAGCATCGGATGCCATACGCCAACCAAAAGTTTTAACTTTAGGCAAGGCCCTGACTTTGGATAGAAATTTCCAAAACCGTGTCGGTGGTATCTGTGGAAGCGCAGGGCGCTGTAGGAAAAGATATCCTGAGCGAACCGAGTAAATACCCGAATCGTTAGGAGACCAAAGAATAGAGTCACTGTGATCATTTATGATTGGTATACTGAGGATGACAGCAACATCGGTTGAGTTAAAATAACGATGGACTTTGACAGGATCCCAAGCAGTTTGATTGCGAAGCATAAAGTCACGACATCGAATATGGACTTCATCAGAGATTTCGTAATCCCCAGTGAGGGTAATAGGGGAAGGACCGCCCCAGATGTCTTTATGTACTCTTATAATACAGTTAATTCCTGGACGGTATAGGAAACCTGGGAGGAGGTGTTGTATAGCATTGTACATACCTTGCCAGGCGAAGGAGCCACGAATAGATTTGGAGACATCGAGGATGTTCCCAGAAGGGAAATATTTAGCACGATATATTTGGCCTAGTAATGAATCTGGTTCACAAATGAGTCTCCATATTTGTTTGCCCAAGAGAGCGACATTGAAGTCATGTAAGTCCTTAAACCCCATACCTCCAGCAGCCTTAGGTAAACAAACATGGTTCCATGGTAGCATATGCCATCCTTTTTTATTGGATTTACCGGTCCACCAATATTGCCTGATAGTTGAAGTCATATCATCAATAATGTTTTGTGGAAGAAGATAACAAGACATGACATATTGAGGTAGGGATTGGAGGACTGCTTTAATGAAGATCTCTCGACCACTGAAAGAAAGAAGATGTTTATCCCAGCTAGAAAGGCGGTCATGAACTTTATCACGTACAAATCCGAGCGATTCAGTTTTATTCTTCCCTATGAGAAGAGGAACACCTAGGTAAACACCGAGGTTGGACACCTCACGTACTTGCAGGAGACTATTTATCGCAGATCTTGTAGAGGATGGGGTTCGAGGGTTATAAAAGATTGTTGATTTCTCAAAATTTACCGCTTGACCAGAAGCAGCAACATAAGTTTGTAGAGCTCTTTTAAGATGAGTAGCTTCAGTTATAGAGTTATTAATGAAAACCATACAATCATCAGCAAAAAGAAGATGATTGACTTTGGGTCCATATTTGCAGGCACCGAGCCCCGGAAGAATGTTTGTTTGTTGCGCAGCAGATAGGTAGGCAGAGAGCCCTTGTGTGCAGAATAGAAAGAGGAAAGGGGAAAGAGGATCACCTTGGCGTAAACCACGTTGAGGTTGAAAAAAGGGGGAGAAAGAGTTATTAATTTTGACTGAAAAAGAAACTGTGGTTATACAACACATTATGAGGGAAATCCAGTCAGATGCGAAACCCATGCGTTCCATAACATTTGCTAAGAAAGACCATTCAACTCGATCGAAAGCTTTTTCCATATCTAGTTTAAGAGCAGCTCCTTGAGATGATTTGGTTGCCCCTGAGTTATTGTGAATGCTTTCATGAGCGACAAGAATGTTATCGGAGATGTTGCGTCCCTGGACGAAGGCTGCTTGATTAGTGCTAATACAAATGGGAATAGTTTGCTTCATTCTGTTGACAATAGTTTTAGCAACTATTTTGTAAAGGACAATGCAAAGACTGATTGGTCTAAGATGTTTCATGGTAGTTGGGTCATTGATTTTGGGAATTAGAACCAGTATAGTTTTATTGACCAAAGACATATCAGTAGTGCCATTTAGTAAGTTGAGGCATAGATTAATAACGTCTTCTCCAACAGTGTCCCAATGCTGACGGAAAAAACTACTTGGTAGTCCATCAATACCAGGAGCTTTCCTAGGATCAATGTCCCGGAAAGCATGGAGTATTTCTTCCTTAGTGAAGGATCGTAGTAAGTTGTCATTCATAGTCTGATTGATAGAAGGTGTAATTTTATCGAGTATATTATAAGAGATTTGTGGGTTGGAAGACGTAAAGAGATTTTGGAAATAGCTAGAAGCAACAGACATGAGGTCTGACTCAGCTGTACACCAGTTCGAGTTGGAGTCAAATAAGCCATTAATCGAGTTTTTTTTCCTTCTATTGTTTGCCCGTGCATGGAAAAATCTCGTATTTTTATCTCCTTGAGAAAGCCAAAGCGTACGAGATCTTTGAGCCCAATAAGTTTCTTGTTCCATTAGCAGTTTGTTAAGTCCAGTTCTATATTTTAAATAAATGCCTTCAGTTGTAGCAGTTAAGGGACGACATAGGAATTTGTTTATTTTCTTGGCGAGGAAATTAATACGCCCGGAGGATTTAAGACTCTGTTGATTCTGCCATTCCTCCAGGCTTGTACCAACAACATTTATTTTATCAATAGATGTTCCAGAGGTATTTGTCCAAGTGCGTTTAATAGTAGAGATATTGTCTTCATTATTAGCCCAACAGTTCTCAAAACGGAATGAATTGAGTGATTGATGAAGTGGGGTGACCGCAGGGGATGTATCAAGAGACAGGAAGCAGTGGTCAGACTTGGCCACATAATCCGTTGTGATGCGAAATGAAGGAAAAAGATTTTGCCAAGCCGAGTTAGCAACGAACCGGTCTAGTCTTTCATGTATAGTTGGGGTTAGAGGCCCAACTTTTGTCCAAGTAAACCATCCCAATGTTGGCTTACAGTCAAAAAGATTGTTGCGAGAAAGACATTGACGAAAGTTGGTTATTTGTGATCTAGCCCTTCGACTTCCACCTTGCTTCTCGGAATCGAATAAGATTTCATTAAAATCCCCTCCTAGAAGCCAAGGAACATTATTATTATTTATATTTAAGGAGTCAATAATTTCCCAAGTTTTATATTTTTGGCTAGTTTCGGAATGACCATGTATACCCGTGAAAAAAATGTTGCAATTGTTTGATGTGATTTGAGTATGTATATAACGCTGAGAGTACGAAAGTAAAGTAATATTAATATTGTTGGTAGCAAAGAGAGCAATACCGAAACACCCCTCCGTAGGGGGAATAGAAATAATGTTTATAAAACCTAAAGAAAGGCAAAGTTGGCTACAAGCCACATTATTAAGTTTTGTTTCGCATAGGAAAATAACATCAGGGACGGATTGCCGGACATAGTCGCGAAGATGTTGAACCACCGGGGCTTGTCCTAAACCCTGTCAGTTCCAGCATAGGAGCCTCATTTTGCTCGGCGGGGCTGTGAATCAGCCGCCGCCAGAGAGTTTTTTGAGCTGCTCATCCCAGCTTTTGGGGTGGAACGGGATGGTTTGGATTTCTTTGGCGGGAGCGACACTTGAATGGGGGAGCGGCGTTTTGTGCCATGATTCGGTGGTGCTGGAGCAGGGGCCGGAGCTGCATCATTTGGGTAAGTTTTCAATAGCCATTGGTTAAAATCATTGAAAATGGTATCGGTAGAAATAGGGGGCTTACGCAGTTCAACTTCTATTTTCTTAATTTGCTAGGCAGTTGGACTTGGAACACCATCATCCGTGGCATCCCATTCCTCATCGGAATCATCTTCAGTAATCGGGTAGATGGTGTTTAAGGGTTGGGGCTCGAGAGGGGCTTTCTGCTTTGAATCTGTAGCAGATGGATCGTTGGCAGGGGCATCACCCATGGCCGTATCTGTATTGGGGGCATCCTCGGTGGGTTGCTCCGAGAAGGATGCAGCATCGCCCTCGTTAAGAGAGCCTGTAGAAGAATTGAGGCAAAACAGTTTAGTAAATGAAAGTTTTTTGATACGTAGGTTAATGAAGATGAGAGGATAAAAAGATATACCCATAACATTCGGTTCATTGTGTGGAACAAGATTAGTGTTGGCAGCAGCAACTGGAATAGGATTAGCTGTGAAGAATAAGTACGAAAACGTAAGTAGAAAGAACAGAAGGGATAAAATAATTTTATATCGAAGCTGTGAAAGAGATGAAAAATTTGTAATAAAGTAAAGGAGGGTACCATTCGGTAAAGGATTGTTCTGTTTGAGTTCAGGTTCGACATAGCGAAGGCGCCCCCGGGTACCAACTGGGCGGCGTCTTGGAGGGAGGTAGCGGAGCCACTCTCCATATTGCAACTTATTAAGATCAAGCGAAGACCGAGTAGGGCAATATTCAAACGAGTGACTGATTAAGCCACAACCTGAGCATAAAGTGGGAAGGCGTTCATATTGGATTCGACACATGGTTTTATTGGCTCCGGATCCAATGAAAACGAAGCAGGTGACAGGTTTGGTAACATTCATAAAGATTTCAACCCGCAGGAAGTCTTTCATATTTCCTTCAGCTTCACGAGTGTCAGTGCGTATAACATTACCAACCATCGATCCCATAGCATGCCCCACCAGGTGAGATCGGTCAAAATCCTCAAAGAGTGAGGAAGGAAGAGAGAAGATGCGGATCCAGATTCTCATAATATTGAAAGAATACTCTCCAACTGGTTTGGTCGGGTCGTATTCGGTAATGGCTAGCCATTCATCCTTGTACAACCAAGGGCCACGGTTGAGGACTTCATAACAAGATTTGACATCCTTGAACTTAATTTTGAGAAAGTTGCCTTGAGTGACAGAGATAGATACCATGTTGTTTGGCTTCCATATGCCCTCAAAGGCGTTGATGACAGCGTAGATGTCAATGGTTTTGGATGAAATAAAGCATCCTAGAAGGAAGAGTTTGGGGTCCTCTTTGACGAAGTCCCAGCCGAATTCCGGAGTATAAAGAAGCTCAACTTCCTCACTGGTAAGGTCGATGGAGCTGAGTTGGGGGATATAAGAGGAAGCCATGGATGTTTGATAATGAGTGAGAGGAATAGTAAGATAGAGAAAGGTTTGGAGTAGTGTGTTAGTATGTTGATCGTATAAAAAGGTTTTGAAAGTGTTGGTCAAACTTTGATAAGTAGTCAAAAAAGGAAAGGGATATAAAATTAAAGTCCATAAATTATGGTGTAATATAATGTTAATGAGGATAGATAGATAAATAAGGAAATAGTATTGGTGTTGTAATAAAAAGGAAAAGGGAATTGAGAGAGTTGATAGCGATAGGGTGGATTCTTTAAAAGATATGTGATTAAAACTCGGAAAAGTAATAAGTATCTCTTTAAGAGTGGAATGAAAGGGAAAGAAATAAGGAAATAGACTCCATGAAATATGGAGTAATTTAATGTTATAAAATATATATTGAAAGTTAAGGAAATAGTCCGTATGTATAATGGTTAAAAAAGGAAACAGAGTAAAAGAGTTTGGTTGTGATGAGCAAAATTCCATAATTAATATATGACTGAAAGTCGATAAAATAGTAAAGAGGGAATAGTAAAAAAGAAAGATATTAAAGAAAAAAGAGGAAATACAGAGTTGACCCTTAATAGAGGTGAAGGATTTTAAAAAAGGAATTATAATAAAACTTCCATAATTCAAATAGAGAGTAAATACCATGAATGCGGAAATGAAAAAGCAATTAGTAGAGCTTGAAAATCTGAACGTTGATATTAATAGAACTAATTTATTTTCCATCATAAAGATGGCAGTGATGAAATCCCATAGGTGGGCTAGATTTAAGACGCCTAATGAGGCGTTAGAAAAGAATTTAATTAATGAGAAAAACTGAAAAAGTAAATTTAAAGCATGGCTAAAAGAAAATTAGTAAATAGCATGTAATAAAGATAAGCAACATAAAAGAAAATTAAGCAAATAAAGGCAAGCAAGAAAGAACATGAAATAAATAAAATTACAAACCCGGGGATAGAGAGAAGCGGGGATAAGAAATAAATTACATACCAAAAGAGCAAATAAGGGGGATAAAGGAGACTAAATAAAGAATAATTACATATACCATTAAATTTTGAATAGGAAAAAAGATACCAGCGGATGGTTCCAACATTTAACCAACCTGGAATAAAACTGTGAGATAAAGATTTAATATTAGTTGTGTGTGACGGCCATGAAAAAAAGGAAAAGAAATAATCAGGGAAATTAAACAAGAGTAAAGAAAGAGACATACACCAAACAATGTAATAAAGGTTGACTAGTAAGGAGAACCATAAACAGGAAGTATGCCCGAAAGATAGATGTGCCACAACTAGTTTATGTCTTAACATAACCGGGGTTAGTGAGAAATACCTGGTAGCAGTGAAAAAGTACCAGGAGTGATAGGAGAATGATTTAGCATAAAGGAAGCAATATTAATGTAAGGTTAAAAGATATAGATTGCAATCCATACCCAAATGAGAAGTATAAGACATACCCAGCACATTAGATAAAGAAGGGATTATAATTTTGTAAGTACATAAGGGTGGTGCAAGTGTTAGGATTTGGGAATGCACAGAATAAGGCGGAAAATACCTACTGAAAGTGGAAGTAGTATGCAGGTTGGTATGTTGGTGAGGGCTGTTATGCGTAGAATGATATTCAATATGAGGAATGGAAGGCAGGAGAATGTAAGAAACATTGTAATAACTAAAAATGAGACATAAAATTGAATTGGTAGAAATGTATCTTATTAACAGAGTGTGATACATTTTAATAATAGAAGTACACTTAGAAAATAAAGTACCCACTGAGTGGTTGGATAAAAGTTTCCCTGAAAGGGCTCGATTAATTGTTAGCATTTGAACAATATAATGAAAGGAAAAAGATTCAGTAGAAGCAAAACAAAATATGATAATAAAAGAAAGAAGCTTGTTGAAGAGGATGTAAACCCAAAGTAAGGGGATCAGCAGAACCATATAAGATATCCACAAAAAATTAGAGATATTCCAGTAAAGAGAGACGTAAAAAGACGCAGATGACAAAAATAAAGATTTCCAGGTCATAATGATGATAAAAAAAGAAAAGGGAAAATAAATTGTTATTACCAGATGACCACAAGGATAGAAAAATACAATCATGCAAATGGTGGATGGAAGAAATACAAAAAAGGATTAAAGAACCCAGGTAAATGGAAGAGAGAAGGAAATAAGACGGTACCCGATTATCCATCAGAAACGATTCTGGATACCTATGAATCTGAGAAAGAGGGGAAAAAATAAGTAAGTAACAGAAGCAGAATGAAAATTAAAAGAAAGGATATAGAAGAAATAAACAGAGATGAAGAGGTAAACAGTAAAGGGCTAAAGAAGTGAAGTGAATAAAGAGGTGTAGCTTCGATAAGGTGAATCGACTTTCCGATTGGAGATGGGAGAGACCGTTCATCGAACGACAGGGAACCCAAAATCTGCAGAAAAATATCAACAGATAAGATGAGAAACCAAAGGAATAAAAAAAGAAAGAAACCCTAGATCGGGAAAAAATATATTTGACAAAAAAGGAACAATATAAGAACTGAAATTAAAAAAAAGGAGAAAAGGAAAATAAAGGTAAATCATGAACACTTATCCGAATCAATGGAAGGTGAACAGATTGATTTAAGAAGAAAAATGAAGATACTCCGTCGAAGCCTGGAAAACCCATAATCTGCAAGAGGAAATCAACGGTTGGATGATTAGGTCTGAAAAATAAGGGAAGGGAAAACCCTAGAAAGATTTGGGGAAAAAAGAGAAGAAGCAAAACAGAAATATATCGGTAATAAAAATCAGAGCAAAAAATAAAAGATAGATGAAGAGAGATACAAAACCGATTGGTTGTAATTTTTACAACCGCCGTGGGCCGTCGCCGGAAGAAAAGCCCTCCAAAGAAGCAAAGGAAAACGGTACATAAAAGGAAAAAAACAAAAATCACAGATTAGGGAAAGGGAGATAATGAAGAAAAAATTGAAAAGTAATGCATAAAAAATAGAAAGCCGGCAGAACTTACCTTCAAGCCCTACCAGATTTCGGAGGAGACATGTAGATATCACCCAAAAAATGGAGTTGAAAGGAAATAGGGAAAAAACCTCAAGATCTTTATTCGATGGAACAGATCTGATGAGGGTATGGAGGCGTTGAAATGGCCAGATCTCACAAAAATGGGATAAAAAATGTTAAGAAAACCGAAAATCTGATAATGATAAAAAAATATAAAAAACAAAATAGTTTGAATAAAGGGGCGGGGTGGAATGACCCTTGGCATTCCCTTACCGATTTCCAAGGAAATCATAATTTTTCTGTTGTCTTGATGCACTGTTAGCAAAATCGGCGGATGAAAGGAAGATGCCGTGAGGGGGAAGGGGAGTGAAAGAGAGAATGAAGGAAACGTGACCGGAAAAGGAGGAGAAAGCATGAAAACCAAGCCAACACTCAATAAAGACCCCGGAAAAATTGAGAGCCATTCCACACCCACCCGTACCCACCCGTTGGAATTTTAACTAAGTACCCGTTGGAATTTTAACTGAGTAAAAAGTACAGAAATTGAGGTTTTGCAATATAATTGTGTAGAAAAGATCCTAATCAATTACATGAACTCCTAATATTTGAATAAAACATTTTTACGTTCCTTTTTGTAGAGGTTTCGGACGAGCAGGTCTAAATGGGCCTTTCAATGGACCCGTTAGAATTTTAACTGAGTAAAAAGTACAGAAATTGAGGTTTTGCAATATTATTGTGTTGAAAAGCTCTTAATCAATTATTTGAACTCCTAATATTTGAATAAAACATTTTTGCGGTCCTTTTTGTAAAGGTTTCGGACGAGCAGGTCTAAATAGGCCTTTCAATGGACCCGTTGGAATTTTAACTGAGTAAAAAGTACAGAAATTGAGGTTTTGCAATATAATTGTGTTGAAAAGCTCCTAATCAATTATTTGAACTCCTAATATTTGAATAAAACCTTTTTGCGGTCCTTTTTGTAGAGGTTTCGGACGAGCAGGTCTAAATGGGCCTTTCAATGGACCCGTTGGAATTTTAACTGAGTAAAAAGTACAGAAATTGAGGTTTTGCAATATAATTGTGTTGAAAAGCTCCTAATCAATTACATGAACTCCTAAAATTTGATTAAATATTGTTTTGCGGTCCTTTTTGTAGAGGTTTGGACGAGCGGGTCGAAATGGGCCTTTCAATGGACCCGTTGGAATTTTAACTGAGTAAAAAGTACATAAATTGCGGTTTTGCAATATAGTTGTGTTGAAAAGCTCCTAATCAATTATTTGAACTCCTAATATTTGCATAAAACTTGTTTTGCAGTCCTTTTTGTAGAGGTTTCGGACGAGCGGGTCGAAATGGGCCTTTCAATGGACCCGTTGGAATTTTTACTGAGTAAAAAGTACAGAAATTGAGGTTTTTCAATATAATTGTGTTGAAAAGCTCCTAATCAATTATTTGAACTCCTAATTTTTGAATAAAACATTTTTGCAGTCCATTTTGTAGAGGTTTCGGACGAGCAGGTCTAAATGGGCATTTCAATGGACCCGTTGGAATTTTAACTGAGTAAAAAGTACAGAAATTGATGTTTTGCAATACAATTATGTTGAAAAGCTCCTAATCAATTACATGAACTCCTAAAATTTGAATAAAACCTTTTTGCGTTCCTTTTTGTAGAGGTTTCGGACGAGCTGGTCTAAATGGGCCTTTCAATGGACCCGTTAGAATTTTAACTGAGTAAAAAGTACAGAAATTGAGGTTTTGCAATATAATTGTGTTGAAAAGCTCCTAATCAATTACATGAACTCCTAAAATTTGATTAAAACTTGTTTTGTGGTCCTTTTTGTAGAGGTTTCGGACGAGCGGGTCGAAATGGGCCTTTAAATGGACCCGTTGGAATTTTTTTTTTTGAAGAAAGGGCCTCATTAAAAACCCCACTAATCCTTACTGGGCTAGCCCAGCAAGGCCCTAGGAGGGGAAAAGAGTGCCCAAAATATATTATAAATCAAGGTGGTTGGTTAACAACCGGTACAAAAGTTCGTAGAGCATCGGGCAAGCCCGGCCCAAAATACATAGAGGAATTAAAATGAAGAGCCCAATTGGCTACAAAATGAGCTAAAATGTTAGCTCCACGCGGTACATAATGTAAGCTAAGACCTGAGACAGTGTCAATGAAAGATCTAGTATCCTGCAACTGTCGCCGAAGAGTGGAGGCATCCTCGCCTGCGCTACACAGCCGATTGATAAGCAGGGTCGCATCCGATTCAAGAAGAAAACCTGTCCATCCCGCCTCCACACCTAGTTAGACACCATCTGAGATAGCCCGTAGCTCCGCCGACGTAGAATCTGTAATAGTGTCCAAGTAAACAGCTCGTCCAAGCATGATAGCACCAGCATCTTCACGAGCCACAATGCCAATTCCAGCCGATCCTGTAGAGGGGTGAAAAGCACCATCAACATTGATTTTGATTGATCCAGCCGGCGGCGGCCTCCATACAGGTGGGGAAAGTGCTGTCGTCGTCTGCTGCCTCGTCGTGGGAATGTCTGATTTGGCCGATAGGTAGTCTCGGAGTAGATCCTGTGAGTTCATCAAGGTGAGCCAAGGGGGCTGTAAACGCTGAGAATGGACCCACTCATTCCTCCTATTCCAAAGATTCCACAAAGTAGTTAGAAGGAGATCAAATTGTGCGCACCTAGCTCCTTGTTCCAGCCAAAGTGATATCGAGGTTGCGATGCTATCACGAAATTCGCTCGGGAAACCTGCGAGGCTGAGTGTCTCAGCAGCGCCTGGACAGTCCCTGAAAGCATGAAGTGCAGTTTCGAGAGTCGAGGGGCAGAATGGACACATGCCGGTGCCCAAACCAATGGTCGCAAGTCGGTCACCTGTGGGTAGTGCACCCCGTCCTACCCGCCATCCAAAGGTGCGGACCTTCGGGAGCGTGTTGGATTTAGCAATAATCTTCCATAGAGGGTTCGGACGTTCAAGAGGCCGTGGGGGTCTATGTAAGAAAAGGTAACCGGAGCGTACTGAATAGATATTTGTATCATGAAAACCCCATAGCAAGGTATCGCGGTGGACATCAGATATTGGTACGTGCAGGATGTTGGCTGCGTCATCTTCGTCAAAATATTGACGTACTTTATGTTCATCCCATGCATTATGATGACGAATCATAAAATCGCCGCATCGCAAGGGTATCTCCTCATTATCTTGATAACTACCAAAGAAGGAGAGCCCATCGGATCCACCCCAATTATCACGATGGATGCGTAGACGACTATCAATTCCAAGTCTCCAGAAGAAACCCGGTTGTAATTGCTGCAAAGCTTGCCATATACCTCGCCAAGCATAGGAGGCGCGGTGGTCAACTTTTGCCTCCAAAATATTCCCGGAGGGATAATAGCGTGATTTGAGGACCCGAGCGAGTAAGGAGTTGGGCGAGTGGATTAGTCGCCATATTTGTTTCCCAAGGAGAGCAATATTAAAGTCCCGTAGATCGCGGAAGCCCATCCCCCCTGCAGCTTTGTGGGTGCACATAGTATCCCAGGAGAGCATTGGCCATCCCTTTTTGTTACTCCTGCCCGTCCACCAGTAACGGCGGATTGATCGTGTCGCATCATCCACAATGTTTTGTGGGAGCAGATAACATGACATGACGTATTGAGGCAAAGCTTGCGCCACTGATTTTATAAGAACTTCACGCCCACTGTACGACAGCAAGTTAGTATCCCATTTAGTCATGCGAGAATTGACTTTGTCTCTAATGAAACCAAGACTGGCCGTTCGATTCCTCCCGATGAGAAGAGGGACTCCTAGATAGGTTCCAGGGTCATCAACCAAACGGATGCCAAGAGTATGTTGTAGCGCATGTGTGAAGTCCCTCGAACAGAAGGAGCTACAAAAGGCAGTCGACTTAGAAAAGTTGACTGATTGTCCTGAGGATGCTTCATACAGACTGAGAATCTCCTTCAACCGGTCTATTTCCCCTGGGCAATTACGGACAAAGACAATACTATCATCCGCAAAGAGCAGGTGATTAATTTTTGGGCCACGCCTATTGGCCTGTAACCCAATTAGACGTCCCGATTGCTGTTCAGCCTCAAGGGCCGCTGAAAGCCCTTGGGAGCATATTAAAAAGAGGAAAGGCGAGAGAGGGTCCCCTTGCCGGATTCCCCTAGTCGGAAAGAAATCATTGGATAGAGCGACATTAAGACGGACTGAAAAAGACACAGTGGATACACATCGGAGTAGTAACTGTACCTATTCAGATGCAAATCCCATACGTAGCATCACGTCTTTAAGGAAGGACCATTCAACCTTATCAAATGCTTTCTCCATATCGAGCTTCAGAGCAGCCCCCTGATATATAGATGCGTTATTAGTATGGAGGGTATGCACAAGTTCATGTGCAATCAAAATATTGTCAGTAATGTTCCTGCCACTAACAAAAGCAGCTTGCGCATCACTGATACAATATGGTAATATAGGTTTAAGTCTATTCACAAGAACCTTAGCAATGGTCTTGTAAATAACAGTGCATAAGTTGATCGGCCGAAATTGACGCATGTTTGAAGCGTCAGGCACCTTTGGAATGAGGACAATGATAGCTTTGTTCACCGTTGCCATATCCTCTTCTCCTCGTAACAGGCGCAAACAAAGTCGTATAAACTCAGGTCCTATGACATCCCAGTATTGTCTGTAAAAACTACTAGGGAAGCCGTCAAAACCTGGGGCTTTCCTGGGGCCTATATCCCTGAAAGTTGTGGTTACCTCTTCTTCAGTGAAGGGTCGTAGCAATGAGTCATTCATTTCAGCGCTAACCACCGGGGTAATATGTTCCAAAAGCATGTAAGTGGCCGCGATGTAAGTGGTTCCCTACAGCGGTCAGTTTGTCGAGTAGAGTGCCCGACGCGTTGGACCACGCTTGGTGAACCGCGGAGATACATGACGGGTCCTTTGCCCAGCAAGCCTCGAAACGAAAATGGTCACCATCATGATCATCATGGTGGCCGCGATGCGCATGAGTTGTAGTACGTGTAGTGTCCATAATAATGATATAGTGATCAGAATTCGGAGAAAAAATATTCCTACTTTGGAATGTTAAGTGGGCATTGAGCCATGCCTCGCATGCAAGATATCTATCCAGACGTTCACAAACAGTTGTAACGTTTGGCCCTGTACGCGACCAAGTGAACCAACCCGAACATGGTTTGCAATAAAAAATCCCATTACGTGCAAGGCACTCACGAAAGTTGGTGATTTGTGATTGCGGCCTACGACCTCCGCCTTGTTTTTCGGAGTCCGATAAAATATCGTTTAGGTCCCCTCCAATTAACCAAGGTAGGGGTGAATTTTTACTAAGCGAATCAATGAGTTCCCACATTTTATATTTCATGCTAGTTTCGGCATACCCATAGATTCCCATAAATCGAAAGCAGTCATCGGAAGATGTAACAATGGAATCAATATGACGATCAGAATACGATAAAAGATCCACATTCAAAGTATTATTCCAAAGTAAAATCAAACCAAAGCAATTTGAGCTGCTTTTCACATGGAAGCAGCCCTTCATATCTAAAGAAAGTTTCAACCGTTCAAAATTAAAATTACATAACCGAGTTTCAGATAAAAAAATAATCAAAGGTTCTAATTTGCGGACCATTGAAATAAGCCCTCGAACTGCCTCTGATGAACCAAGCCCACGGCAGTTCCAGCACAGGAGCCTCATTTCTCTGTAGTGTGTTTAGTTTTCTCTGTAGGTGCTGTTCCGTGCTTTGCCGGTCGTAATGGAACCTTTGGGGAGGTACGTGGACGTTTAGCCATCGTAGGTGCAGTCAATGGAGGGCTGCGTTTTGCCTTGCGCGGTTCGACGGCATTCTTTGGTGGGCTCGAGGAAGTAGCGAGCCAATCCTCAAAGTCAGGGTTGACATAGGCATTACTTCCATGTCCAGCGGTAGTAGACTTAGCCGGCACAGCAGTGGGCACCGGGAAGCCTTCATTGTCAATCAAAACGAACCTTTTGTTAGGTGGAGTGGAAGATACATCATCAACCTTCGTGGCTGCCTGGGCAGTGTCGGGGGCTCCCGTATTTGCTTATTCCGCGTCAGCTGGGATGACAGCAATGGGGGCTACATCCAGTGCCTCTATCGAAAGCTGTCCCGTGGGATCACCTTCCGTATCCGCCATTATCTCTTCAGGGACAGCAGCAGGCGCGATTGGAACCGGCTGCTCCTGCAGTGTTTCCGCACCCAGGGGTGCTGTAGCATCAGTGACCATGGCAACCGGCTGCTCCTGCAGCGTTTCCGCACCCAGGGGTGCTGCAGCATCAGCGATCTTGGCAGCAGCAGTAGCTGCCTGCCCTGGATTGCGTTCTTTCGTCGAATCAGAGGCTGCAACTTCTGAGTTCTTTGTGGCTGAGGCGTCATCCGCTACCGCTACTGACTTTCCTTTACGGTCTGGTCCGACATTGATATGTTTTCCTTTGGATGATCCTGCACCATTGTTAGCCATCGAAGGCTTAGCAGGCTCAAAATAACTAACCCTTCCTCGGGTTGTTATTTTAGATTTCCTCTTTGGTGCCGGAGCACGTAGCCAATCTCCATACTGTTGGAGCACGGTTTTGTCATCCTTGAAATCCACACAAGTGGCTTTAAGATGGCATAAAATACCACATCCATGACAGAAAGATGGTAAGTTCTCGTATTGTATAGGCAACATTTGGGGGCCTTCATCCTCCTCAAGCTGAACAAACACAAACCGCCTCAGCGGCTGGTGTACATCAATTATAACCAGGACACGGAGGAATTCAGTCATATTCCCCTCCTCCGATTGACGGGAGTCAGTTCCTATTACTGCGCCTATCCCACTGCCAATGGCTCGTCCGGTGGCATTTGCTACCACAACACTAGTCATCATCGCGATCGGTACTCTATGTATTCTTACCCAAATTCGCATCTAGTCGTATCGATATCCTTTAATGGTGAGTTTTGGCTGCACCGGTAGGATTGCTAGCCAATCTTTCTTGAAGGTCCAGGGCCCTCCTTTTAGTACATCATCCCTGCAGGCTTTAGTTTCAAACTTAAAGAGAAAGTTTCCAGAGCCTAGAGACGTTACCGATGAGAGCTTGTATTCTCTCCAAATAGCAGTAAAGAGTCGCATCACAACATTCTCTTCATAAGCTTTGGTGTTGAAAAGTTTTCCGATGAGTGACGATTAGTAGTCGTCAAGGGGAATGGCCTTTGTTGAGGCAGGAGCACAGATTACATGTTTCTCTTCTGCTGTAAACTGAAGGTTATCAAAGCGAGAGAGAAAGGAATCGGTAGAGGCCATGAGTGATTGTTTGAACTCAATGATGGAAACGGGTTTCACACAACTGAAGTGTAGCGCAGGAAGTGTGAGAAGATGCCTAGTGAGCAATATACTTAGGCGATAATTCTCAATGAAAGGAAAATAATATTCAAAACATTGAGTGAGTGGATAGCCTCGAAAATGATAGGATAATGGTGAAATAGATTCAAAATTCATTAGTGTTCTGTTAAGAAATTTTAAAATGTATATGAATTTAAGTAATATCCAAATAATCATAAGATTAAAAAATAGAATTAACTTAAATTCACATAGATTATCCAAAATAAAAAAATAAATGGAATATGTATGATATCTTGCTAGTCGTATGAATGCAAGATAGGGAGAAGGAAATTTGAATTTAGATAATCTCTTGATAATCCTTAGATTAAAAGAGAATATTAAACTAAATTAAAAATTATTATTAGGATAATAGTCAAAAAAGTTGAATTTAATTACTATCCTAATAATCCTGAGATTAAAGGATAATAGTAATTTTAATTCAAATAAATGACTAGGATTATAAGACATTGTTAAATCCCAACCAATTAGAATCTTATCCAAGAATAAAAGTAAATTGAATTTATATAATATCATAACCACCTTGTGATTAACAGATAATGTAAACAATAATTTGAATTTAAATAGAGTCTTTATAATCTTGGGATTATAAGAGGATATGAATTTAAATTCAAAGAGATTATGAAGGAAGTAGTGAAAGGATTTGAATTTAAATAATATCTTTTTAATCCTAAGATTTAAAGATAAAATTATTTTAAACTCAAATAGAGCCCTATATAGGATGGACTTGTTTAGATAATAAAAATAAAAATTCATTTTAATTTTAATATCTAGAATCTGTAAATGAAGCATCATTTTAAATTTATTATTCACGATATTTAAATCGTAATAGAATAGTGAATCCCATAGAATTAGGATTAAGTTAAGATGTGATAATTTTAGGTGGGATTCCACCGGTTTGCATGCATTGCATGGTGATGGTATACGTGCATGGGCCAAAGTCTCCCATGCAGACTTGTGACGTGGCAGTTCACTATTCCTAAAAATAAGCGAAACATATCTGTAGCTCCAGCAATTGTGGAGCAGTAAGATTGCTGCCGTCCGGTGGCTTGCAGCAACCCTCTCCCCGGCCGTTCGGTGTGGTTGACGGTGCTCATGCACCGGTGTAAACCTTAGAACCCATATCTTTGTAGACATGATGATGAAACAGACGAAATGCAATATATTAACATTTTGTTGTAGTAACAAAATTGTAGAATCAAATGAACGAACCATTTGCATTAACAGTCGCTGACAGATAGTTTCATTCAAAAGTAATAAGTTTCCCAGCGTTATGTTGCTGTGAAGGAATTGGATACAAGGTCGTTTAGACCAGGAAAATTCATGTACTCGAAAGGAGTCAGGGTCTACGAAGGGAATCAGGAATGATGTCCCAGCATGTGTGTGATGTACATAAAATACATCAGCTGCCTTAACAGCAGATAGTGGCCATTGCCAAAGCCAAAGTTGCACCAATGATGGATACAGAATCGATGGGCAGATAAAAATCCGTCGGGCGAGGTGAGTGGTGATCACTTTCATCGTGTTTGTGCTAAGCAAGCACCATGATGAAAGTAAAAGGGAAGGGTGAAGGCAGGGTTGACGGCGGAGATCAGGGCGGAAGAGGATTGATAAAAGGAGGAGGAGGAGGTGGAGAAGGGTGAAGAGAAGGCGGAGAGGGAGAAAAGAGAGGAAAGAGTTTGAGAGAAAATTTGAGAGAGAATTTGAGAGAATTTTCATCACACCCACCCGTTGGAATTTTTACCCGTTGGAATTTTAACTGAGTAAAAACTACAGAAATTGAGGTTTTTCAATATAATTGTGTTGAAAAGCTCCTAATCAATTATTTGATCTCCTAAAATTTGATTAAAACTAGTTTTGCAGTCCTTTTTGTAGAGGTTTCGGACGAGCGGGTCGAAATGGGCCTTTCAATGCACCCATTGGAATTTTAACTGAGTAAAAAGTACAGAAATTGAGGTTTTGCAATATAATTGTGTTGAAAAGCTCCTAATCAATTATTTGAACTCCTAATATTTGAATAAAAAATTGTTTCAGTTGTTGCGTGTAAAAGAGTCTATCGCAATTGTAGTGCAAGTGTACACGACGCAAGTAGTAAAGTGATACGAAGTATCGGATATCGTCTCCACAGGGATTGGGCTAATAGCTTTACCTTGTTTACTGCACGAAAGTAAAGGAAATAATTAAGAAAGATGTCACGAAAATAATAAGGAAAATCGCAAATAAAATAATTGAGATATCAAGAATGAGAGAATGGGCTGGTATTGAATTTCTCGGTAGTGCAGGTATTGAATTGCTTAGGATCTCCAGTTCTGTCGTCGCTCCGTCGTTGACAGCACCTGTCGCGGCGGCTGTCCGTTAGCTGTCGCGGCAGCAGACACACCAACTCCATACTTCAAGTTTGGCAAGAATCCCAGATCTGCCTTGTCCTATCCCTAGGTCCAAGCCTGTCGATGATCACGTCTTTGATGATACCTCCCGGCGTGAATCGAAGGATGAACACCGATGTGTATGAATTCTTCTTTAGCCACTTAACCTCGCCCTATCCCTAGGCACGAGATGGTTCAACTATGAACTAGAGAACGCGCTCTTATTTCTTTCGTATACTTAACTCTCCCGATGCTAAGTAAATGGATAACCTCACAATGCTCTCCCGATGCTCTTGCAAGATGTTAATAACCAAAATAAGAGAACATGAAGTTTATTTTATTGACTGAAAATTCCTAAAACAAAACAACCCTTGCAACTACTTTACAAAACAACCCGTAGCCCTAGGGGGAATTTAGAACATGTCGGTGACGGGTGGACGACAGAGGGGTTTAGGTTTCGGTTATGGGGTAATCGGTTGTGGGTTATGGGATATGATGTGGGGATTCTCTCCTAGGTTAAAATACATGCCCTTATATAAGCTTTGGGCTCAAGTTATCTAAGGTAACAAGGATTACAACTTTAATTAAAAGTATGATTCTAATAAAGACTTAATCTTCAAGGATCCTACTTTTCAGCCGTCCTCCTTGTTTCTTGGGATTTTCTCTCCTTGAACTTTGGCTTGACATATCTTTTGATCCGGGGCTTGGAAAAATATTTGGCTTTCACACGACAGACGAGCAGATTTTTCTCTATCTATCGAGGTCCACTTTACTTTTCCTCTTCATAAGGTTGCTGTCACCTTGCTGTCACGACATGTCCATGGCAGCTTCGTCCTCATCGTCTGCTTGTCCAGTTCAGCTCTTCTGCTTCTCTGCCCTGCGCCTGCCTTCAACGTCTACTATGGCAGATACCTGCAAAAATAGCCATCTTTTAGTAGAATCCGTGCTTTTAATCCTTTTGTGATGTTTTACTAAAAACTAACCTAAATGCAATGCAATGATGCTTGAATGCAGCAGAAATATGGGTTAAAAAGGGTGTAAATAATAGAACTTTTACACACTCAACACACCCCCAAACTCAAGTTTTTGCTTGCCCTCAAGCAATTAAGATTAAAAGAAAAATGAAATTTTTTTGTTGGCCTTCAAACAATGAACTGTCCCTTACCCGTCGCTCATTTTCTATGGCGGCAGCAACCTGTCGGAAAGGTTAGGATCTGTCCGGAATCTCCCTATAGCTCTCGTGCAGTGTGTGCATGCTTGTGAACAGTTATATGCTAAGACTCTCTTAGTTTCACTAGAATATTCAACTTCTTAACTCGAATTTTTATGCCAAAGTTTATTTTTTTTAGAAGGCACATTTTCATGCTTCTTTTTCTTCTATTTTCAAGCTAAGTTTTTCTAGAGCCAGTTTCGGGCACCTCTAGTTAGCTTCCTAGAGCCGGTTTCGGGCACCTCTAGTTAGCTTCCTAGAGCCGGTTTCGGGCACCTCTAGGTTTTTTTTTTATTTTCTTTTGCTAAACTTCTTTCCTAGAGCCAGTGTTAGGCACCTCTAGGGGCTATTCAAGTTCTAAGCTTCCTATTCTAGTTTGGCTAAAAGAAATCTACGCAATATAATAGTCACAAAGGTGTTTAAATTTTCAGAACTATAGAAAGGCTCTAAACTTCTCCTTAACCTGTCCTAAAGATGCTGCCACGACAGAGAAGCTAACTTCACAGTTTTAAGCCAACATGTTTATATTTTCTGATTTTTTTTAGAGAACTTAAATAAATAATAAGACACAACAAATAATAAAGAGATGTGCATAAGACTCCATTAATGATGGAGGGTTGCCACCCCCAAACTCGAGGGTTGCATTGCCCTCAATGCAAAATGACATGAAAAGATAAAAAAAATAAAGAAAAGTACATCACAAAAGATAAAGGCAGGCAGCAGTAAAGGGAAAATAAAAACTTAAATTTTAGTCGCTGTCCTCGCTGCTGCTGCTAACACGGATCTGACGGCGGCGTCTGGGCTGTGGAGGAGGCTGGGCAGGTTCAGGGGCAGGTTGCTCCACAAGCTGGACATCGGAACTGCTGCCACTGTCCCAAGAGCTACTGGTGGTGGTGCTAGCTTTGGGCAGCCGTTTCTTGTTTGCCACATGTTTGATTCTCTTGACCGGCGTAAATTCCCTTTCCAAATACCTTCGGATTAGCGGGCTGTCATCGGAGGCAGGTCTCTTTGTTCCTCGGGGAGAGGTGTCTGCCGGTGGGCTACCTGCTGCCGTCGGGGCAGGTGATGTGGTGGAGGCAGTAGAATGGGAATGTGGAGAGCCGGGTGGGGTGGGTGTGTGAACAGGGGTGTGGACAGGAGTGGGGATACGGAAATAATGGGCAGGAAAAGTAGGGAATTGAATATCGGGAAAATTTAAAGTTTGGGTAATAAAATTTACTGTTGAGTTCGTGAAATCCCGAATGAATTGCATCAATCCCATTTGTCGCTCCTCTACCCGTTGGAGTGTAGCAAGAAGGAAGGCAGACTGGTCTGTCGGAGCGGTGGCGGCAGCAGGTTCCGGGGCGGGCTCCTCTGATGATTCTGCGGGGGAGCCGACAGGGTTGAAGGAAGAGACAGGTGTGGCCACGATCAGCTCCATGAGGCTGTTGATGTTATTGTCTGTCCAACCTCTGCCCTTCCTTATTTTGTCGGAGGGATCCTCGGGTACAGCAGCACATCGGCAGAGGGAAGTGATGGTGAACGGCAGGCAAAGGCGAGAGTCGGAACGGAAGGCGCAATCCAGGATGATGTCCCTCATATATTTTCCCACATTGATGGGCTTGTCGTGCATGATGGAGTGAATAAGGGCAAGCCGCTGTCGGTTGACTGTCGTGTGGTGGGAAGAGGGCAGGATACGCTTTTTGATGAAAGCGTTCCAAAGTTTTGCTTCGGGGAGGAGCTGCCCCCTGTTGACGGAGTGGGGGTTCTTCTTGCTAGTTGTCCATGATGTTCCCGCCTCTGTCAACTCCACCATGACAGCATCATAAGCGGCAGCGTCGAGGGAGTCGAGGAATTTCTGGTGAGCATCATCATCGGGGCCGAAGAAAAGGCCAAACATGTGGTTGATGCTGTCGGCAGTGAAGGGCACTTGCACTCCTCGAACGGTGACGGATGTCGCCGTTCTGCTGTCTATGGCTGCATAGAATTCTCGGACCAGGGTGTCGTTCAATTCTGCCGGCTGTTCAGCAAAGTACTCCCATAGTTGAGCCGTGATGGCCTTTACAATGAACGGCCGGAGTCCCATGTTGGGCGCCTGTCGGATGTAAACGAACCCACGTTCTTCCCATAGCTCCTTGTTGGCAAAGGGCGTTGCTGCTGCTGAGGAGGATGCTGAGGCAGCACTACGACGGGTTTGTCTAGTCGACATGTTGGTTGCAAGGGTTGTGAAATCTGAAGAAAGCAAATAAAACTAGAGGAGAAAGCAAAGAGGAATAAGCAGAAGTGAGAAAAAATGAAAATGAGAATGGGTTTATATAGCGGTCGAGTAGCTGCCCATTTAATGCCGCAACGGCAGGCGTGAAGAACGGAGCGGCAGATTGGATTTAGCTTGTCTGACGCGTCTGACACGCATTTATGCGTCTGCTACGCGTCTGCCGCACGCTTTTGCGTCTGCAATATCAGTCTGTTGACAGCCTGTCATATCCGTCCGCGGTGGCAGCCGAAACGACAGGTTTCCATAAATGGGCTTTATTGGGCTGATGGATGAGCGGTGGGCTTGGGTCACTTCTCCTTTTCTTCTTGACTCCTTTATTTCCTAAAAACTGAAACTAGAAAAATAAAACATTATTCGAATAAAATAAACTTAATTCCTAATAAATAATAATAATAAAAATAAAACTTAGGTTAAATTAGGGATGCCTTGTGGGGCATCTCCCAAAGTAACCACTTCCTGTATTTCTGGGGCTTCAGTCCCCTGATAGTGCTTGAGGCGTTGTCCATTGACTTTGAATTGGTGCCCGTCTTTTAATGATTGAATTGTGATGGCACCATGGGGAAAAACTTGAACCACTTGAAACGGGCCAGACCATCTAGACTTTAGCTTTCCTGGGAAGAGTTTAAGTCTAGAATTAAATAACAACACAAGCTGCCCTGGGCAGAACTGTCGTGGCAACAGTTTCTTATCGTGCCACTTTTTAGTCTTTTCCTTGTAGATCTTTGCGTTGTCGTAGGCCATGTCCGTAATTCTTCAATCTCGTTCAGATATAATAACCTTTTCTGGCCGGCCTTGTCCAAGTCCATATTCACTGCCTTGATTGCCCAATATGCCTTGTGCTCGATCTCGACAGGCAGATGACAGGTTTTTCCATAAATCAGTCGGTATGGAGACATGCCCAATGGAGTCTTGAAAGTTGTCCTGTATGCCCATAATGCATCATTCAGAAGTAAAGACCAATCTTTCCTAGTTGGTTTAACCATCTTCTCAAGAATGTTCTTCACTTCCCTATTGGAAATCTCAGCTTGTCCATTGGTTTGTGGGTGGTATGCTGTCGCGATCCTGTGCTTGACACCATATTTCTTCAAGGCGGCAGCAATTACCCTATTATCAAAATGTCTCCCTTCATCACTGATAATCGCCCTAGGGATTCCAAATCTAGAAAAAATGTTTTTGTGCAAAAACTTTTGGACCGTCTTGGCATCATTCTTTTGAGTGGCGATTGCTTCAACCCACTTGGAGACATAATCCACTGCTAGGAGGATGTACAAATTTCCATACGAAGATGGAAAAGGTCCCATAAAATCAATCCCCCAAACGTCGAAGATCTCGACTTCTAAAATGTTCTGCAGTGGCATCTCGTTTCTCCTCGAGATGTTACCTGTCCGCTGGCACCTGTCACAGTTTTTGTAAAATTCCTGTGCATCTTTATATAATGTCGGCCAGTAGAACCCCGACTGCAGCACCTTGGCAGCAGTCTTATTTCCTCCTAAGTGTCCTCCATATTGTGAAGCATGACAGTGATGGAGAATGTCTTCTTGCTCTTCTTGTGGTATACACCTCCTTATAACCTGATCTGCGCACATTTTGAAAAGAAGAGGTTCGTCCCAATAATAATGCTTAACATCATTTTGGAACCTCTTCCTGGCTTGATAATTAAGATCAGTAGGTAATATTCCGCTAACTATAAAATTAACGAAATCAGCATACCAAGGAAGGTTAGAAGACTTACCTGCCGCCATGGCTGTCGCGACAGCGATTGCGGCAGCAAAGAGCTGCTCATCTGGGAAGGTCTCCAGTATGTGTGTCTCATCTAACGGTAGACTCTGTCCCGTCTCCAACCTCGACAAGTGGTCTGCCACCTGATTTTCTGTCCCTTTTTTGTCCTTGATCTCAAGGTCGAACTCTTGTAATAGCAAGATCCATCGTATCAACCTAGGCTTTGCATCTTTTCTTGCGAACAAATACTTTAGAGCAGAATGGTCTGTGTGTATTATTACTTTCGTTCCAAGTATGTAGGGACGAAACTTGTCGATGGAGAACACCACAGCTAACAGCTCCTTTTCTATGGTGGTCTAGTTCACTTGGGCGTCATTTAACGTCTTGCTGGCATAGTATATGACGTGAAACAGCTTATCTCTGCGCTGCCCAAGTGCTGCCCCGACAGCATAGTCACTAGCATCACACATGATCTCGAATGGTTGTGTCCAGTCTGGTGGCTGTACTATGGGGGCTGTCACTAGCTTTTCTTTCAGAACCTTGAATGCTTCAGTACATTCCTCATTAAAGTCAAAGGGTCGGTTCTGCTCTAAGAGGTGGCATAGGGGCTTCGTGATTTTTGAGAAATTTGCAATGAATCTCCGATAAAAACCCGCATGCCCTAAAAAACTCCTAATGCCCTTGACTGTTGTTTGCGGCGGCAGCTTCTCTATGACTTCTATTTTGGCCCTGTCGACTTCTATTCCACGGCAGCTAATCTTATGGCCAAGGACTATCCCTTCATCCAACATAAAATGGCATTTTTCCCAATTTAGAACAAGATTAGCTTTTTCACATCTTTCAAGTACCTTTTGAAGGTTGTCGACGCAGCTCTCAAAATCGTCTCCAAAGACGGAAAAATCATCCATGAAAATCTCAAGGAAGTCCTCTACCATGTGAAAGTCATTTTCTCTCGATCCTCTCGTGCAATAGCAATTTGGTTATAACCTGAGTAACCATCAAGAAAACAATAGTAAGGCTTACCCGCTAATCTATCAAGCATTTGATCAATAAATGGTAAAGGAAAGTGGTCCTTTCAGGTAGTTTTGTTAAGCTTCCGATAGTCCATACAAACCCTCCAACCAGTCACAGTCCTGGTTGGGATTAACTCATTGTTTTCGTTGGTTATCACGGTCATGCCTCCTTTCTTTGGAACACATTGCACCGGGCTTACCCATTTGCTGTCGGAGATGGCGTAAATAATACCAGCATCTAACCATTTAATTATTTCTTTACGCACTACCTCCTTCATCGCAAGGTTTAACCGCCTTTAGGCATCAATAGTCGGCTTATGATCTTCCTCTAGGAGGATTTTATGCATGCATATTGTCGGACTAATGCCCTGAATGTCTGCTATCGTCCATCCAATCGCCTTTTTGTGCTGCCTTAGCATGTCGATCAACTGTCGTTCTAGTTCCTGCGGCAGCTTAGTAGAGATGATTACGGGCAGTGTGTCATCACAACCAAGAAAAGCATATTTAAGCTGCCCTGGCAGGGGCTTAAGTTCTAAGACAGGTGGTTCAACAGTAGAGGGCTTTTGGATTAAATGGTTATCCGAAGTGTAATTCAAGGGTTCGAATAACTTACCTGGACGATGGTCTAACCAGTTTACCTCCTCATGACCTTCAGTATCAGTTGTATCGGATTCAGAGGAGTCACTGTCGTCGGTGCTGTCATCGTTGCTGTCGTCATTGTTGTCGTGACAGGCCTGTAGATGGCTGTCGCAGCAGTGACCAAATTTTATATCACGGCAGCCCGACCTGATGCAGGGTTGATCAAAGGTCACCTCAATGATGGCCTTGCATTCCTCATCCACATCAGCATGTTTCATCGCTTGGAGAACATTCAACTTAATCTCTTGATCGTTCACGCGCATGGTGAGTTCTCCTTTCTCCACATCAATCAATGATCTTCCCGTGGCTAAGAAGGGTCGCCCAAGGATGACTGGTGCGTTCTCATCTGCCTCACAATCTAAAATAAGAAAGTCAACAGGAAAAACAAGCTTATCCACTCTTACCAAAATATCTTCAATTTTTCCCTCGGGGTGAACGTAAGAGCGGTCGGCTAGCTGTAGGGTAACTGTCGTGGGCCGCGCCTTGCCAATACCTAGTTTCTGAAAAACAGATTTGGGCATTAGATTAACACTGGCACCAAGATCACAAAGTGCCTTACCCACAAATTTGTCGCCGATTACGCAAGGTATGATGAAGCTCCCCGGATCCTTCTTTTTCTGGGGTGGCTGCCGATGAAGAATGCTCATGCAACCTTCTTGCATCCTTACCGTTTCAAATTCCCCAAGTTTAGATTTTTTCGACATAACATCCTTGAGAAATTTAGCATAACCGGGCATCTCCCTAACAACATCTAACAACAGAATGTTAATATGAACCTGTTTAAAAATATCATAAATCTTTTTAAGTTGAGATTCATGCTTAGCTTGCTGTATCCGTTGAGGAAAAGGTGGTGGAGGACGATAATCAGCAATGCGTCCTTCCCACTGCATGCGAATCTGAGGACGATAATCATCTTTTTTCTCCTCTGTCGCTTCTGCTGTCGTGACAGGCTCATCGGCAGCAGTCTGTTTATCACCTATCGGGGCAGCTTCCTCGGCAGGTTTATCCAAGGCAGGTTCCTTTTCTGTTTTAGCTGCTTTTTCCGGCCCTGGTAGTTTCTTCCCACTCCTAGTAGTAATCGCCTTACATTGCTCATGTGGGGGTGGTCTAGCATTTTCAGTATTGCTAGGGAAACCTCCATTCTGCCTCGGCTTAATATGTTGCGACACCTGACCCATTTGTGTCTCTAGAGATTTCAAGGTAGCTTCATGGTTTGTCATCCTCATCTCGGTTTTATCTATAAAATTTTCCGTCTTCTTGACAAACTGATTTATATTCTCCATATACGTACCGGTCTGAGACATAAAGGTGGCCAGAGTCTGTTCCAATACACTACTCGTGGCAGGTGGTGGCTGGTTTTGCTACTGCGGCGGCAGGTGCTGCGGCGGCAGTTGTTGTCGTGTCAACAATCTAGGACCCCCTTGATTCTGATTATATGCTTGCGGATTCAGGGCATTGTTAGGATTACTCCAGGAAAATTTTGGATCCTTCCTCCAATTAGGGTTATAGTTGTTGGAGTTATAATTTGGCTTGTAATTTCCAACATATTTTCCCTCTTCTATATTTATTGGGCACTCATCCCTACTATGATTTCCCTCACAAATAGCACAAACTTCCTCGACAGCAAATCCCCGTAATTCTTCTTCATTTAATAAGTGTTTCATTGCTTTAGTAAGGAATGCTACCTGTGATTTCATAGTGCTGTCGGCCTCATAGTCCTTGACAGCAAGTACCCGTTTACCCCCTCTTCTTGCGGTCGGAAACTGCTCCTCGTTCTTGGCCAGATTTTTCAAAACTTGCAATGCCTCGTCTGGATCTTTATCCAATAATAGTCCATTTGCTGCAGAATCAATCCGAATGCGAGTTTGTAAGTTAGCAGCATTATAAAGCTTAGTTACCTGATTCCAGACAGGAAATCCATGCATTGGGCAGTTCCGTAGAAGAGTAGTAAATCTGTCCCAGGCCTCGTGCATTGGCTCGTCGTCTTCCTGTTGAAAAGTAGCAATTTCGTTACGTAATCGCTCAGATAAAATGCGAAGGATTAAAACGAGATAAAAATTCACGAGTTAGATCTGCCCAAGTCACAATGGAACCCGGTGTAAGTTTATTCCACCAAGTTTTAGCTCTGTCCCTCAATGAATGGGGGAATAACCGAAGCCTCAGTATCTCCAGACTAACTCCTGGCAGTCTAAACGAACCACAGATCTCCTGGAACGTTTTGAGATGCTCCCTAGCATCTTCTGTCGCAGAACCACTGAACTGCCCTGCGTTGTTGATCATACTAAACATGACAGGTTTAAGCTCGAAGTTATCAACATCAATATCCGGCAGCGTGGTCTCCAGCTCTACATGGTCATTCAGCATGTAGTCATGACATGACCGTCGTCCATCTGCCCTCGGCGGGTTATCGACAGGCGGTACACCGTCACCAACAGGCTGGTTACGGGCCATCTGCTCTAGCTGTTCCTCGAGGTATTCGTTCCAGTCTAAAAGGCGGCAAAGTTGTTTCTTGAGATTGAAGGAACGTTCGATTTCCGGATCTAATGGATACTCAGGATCTTCACCTCTTTTGGATCTGCGCATAAACAAGACAACCTCGTGAAAAGTGAGAGTTGAAAGCACAAAAGAAAAATTAAAGAAAAACAAAAATAAAAACAAAAACAAAAAGAAAAATAAAAGCGAAAAGTGCAATAAAAGAAAGATAAAGTTATGTTGCCAATCCCCGGCAACGGCGCCAAAAACTTGTTGTGTGTAAAAGAGTCTATCGCAATTGTAGTGCAAGTGTACACGACGCAAGTAGTAAAGTGATACGAAGTATCGGATATCGTCTCCACAGGGATTGGGCTAATAGCTTTACCTTGTTTACTGCACGAAAGTAAAGGAAATAATTAAGAAAGATGTCACGAAAATAATAAGGAAAATCGCAAATAAAATAATTGAGATATCAAGAATGAGAGAATGGGCTGGTATTGAATTGCTCGGTAGTGCAGGTATTGAATTGCTTAGGATCTTCAGTTCTGTCGTCGCTCCGTCGTCGACAGCACCTGTCGCGGCGGCTGTCCGTTAGCTGTCGCGGCAGCAGACACACCAACTCCGTACTTCAAGTTTGGCAAGAATCCCAGATCTGCCTTGTCCTATCCCTAGGTCCAAGTCTGTCGATGATCACGTCTTTGATGATACCTCCCGGCGTGAATCGAAGGATGAACACCGATGTGTATGAATTCTTCTTTAGACACTTAACCTCGCCCTATCCCTAGGCACGAGATGGTTCAACTATGAACTAGAGAACGCGCTCTTATTTCTTTCGTATACTTAACTCTCCCGATGCTAAGTAAATGGATAACCTCACAATGCTCTCCCGATGCTCTTGCAAGATGTTAATAACCAAAATAAGAGAACTTGAAGTTTATTTTATTGAACTGAAAATTCCTAAAACAAAACAACCCTTGCAACTACTTTACAAAACAACCCGTAGCCCTAGGGGGAATTTAGAACATGTCGGTGACGGGTGGACGACAGAGGGGTTTAGGTTTCGGTTATGGGGTAATCGGTTGTAGGTTATGGGATATGATGTGGGGATTCTCTCCTAGGTTAAAATACATGCCCTTATATAAGCTTTGGGCTCAAGTTATCTAAGGTAACAAGGATTACAACTTTAATTAAAAGTATGATTCTAATAAAGACTTAATCTTCAAGGATCCTACTTTTCAGCCGTCCTCCTTGTTTCTTGGGATTTTCTCTCCTTGAACTTTGGCTTGACATATCTTTTGATCCAGGGCTTGGAAAAATATTTGGCTTTCACACGATAGACGAGCAGATTTTTCTCTATCTATCGAGGTCCACTTTACTTTTCCTCTTCATAAGGTTGCTGTCACCTTGCTGTCACGACAGGTCCATGGCAGCTTCGTCCTCATCGTCTGCTTGTCCAGTTCAGCTCTTCTGCTTCTCTGCCCTGCGCCTGCCTTCAACGTCTACTATGGCAGATACCTGCAAAAATAGCCATCTTTTAGTAGAATCCGTGCTTTTAATCCATTTTGTAGAAATATGGGTTAAAAAGGGTGTAAATAATAGAACTTTTACACACTCAACAGCAGTCCTTTTTGTAGTGGTTTCGGACGAGCAGGTCTAAATGGGCCTTTCAATGGACCCGTTGGAATTTTAATTGAGTAAAAAGTACAGAAAATTGAGGTTTTGCAATATAATTGTGTTGAAAAGCTCCTAATAAATTACATGAACTCCTAAAATTTGATTAAATCTTGTTTTGCGGTCCTTTTTTGTAGAGGTTTCGGAGGAGCGGGTCGAAATGAGCCTTTCAATTGACCCGTTGGAATTTTAACTGAGTAAAAAGTACAGAAATTGAGGTTTTGCAATATAATTGTGTTGAAAAGCTCATAATAAATTATTTGAACTCCTAATATTTGAATAAAACATTTTTGCAGTCCATTTTGTAGAGGTTTCGGACGAGCAGGTCTAAATGGGCCTTTCAATGGACCTGTTGGAATTTTAACTTAGTAAAAAGTACAGAAATTGAGGTTTTGCAATATAATTGTGTTGAAAAGCTCCTAATCAATTATTTGAACTCCTAATATATGAATAAAACCTTTTTGCGGTCCTTTTTGCAGAGGTTTCGGACGAGCTGGTCTAAATGGGCCTTTCAATGGACCCGTTGGAATTTTAACTGAGTAAAAAGTACAGAAATTGAGGTTTTGCAATATAATTGTGTTGAAAAGCTCCTAATCAATTACATGAACTCCTAAAATTTGATTAAACCTTGTTTTGTGGTCCTTTTGTAGAGGTTTCGGACGAGCGGGTCGAAATGGGCCTTTCAATGGACCCGTTGGAATTTTAACTGAGTAAAAAATACAGAAATTGAGGTTTTGCAATATAATTGTGTTGAAAAGCTATTAATCAATTATTTGAACTCCTAATATTTGAATAAAACATTTTTGCGGTCCTTTTTGTAGAGGTTTCGGACGAGGAGGTCTAAATGGGCCTTTCAATGGACCCGTTGGAATTTTAACTGAGTAAAAAGTACAGAAATTGAGGTTTTGCAATATAATTGTGTTGAAAAGCTCCTAATCAATTACATGAACTCCTAAAATTTGATTAAATATTGTTTTGCGGTCCTTTTTGTAGAGGTTTGGACGAGCGGGTCGAAATGGGCCTTTTAATGGACCCGTTTGAATTTTAACTGAGTAAAAAGTACAGAAATTGAGGTTTTGTAATATAATTGTGTTGAAAAGCTCCTAATCAATTATTTGAACTCCTAATATTTGATTAAAACTTGTTTTGCAGTCCTTTTTGTAGAGGTTTCGGACGAGCGGGTCGAAATGGGCCTTTCAATGGACCCGTTGGAATTTTTACTGAGTAAAAAGTACAGAAATTGAGGTTTTTCAATATAATTGTGTTGAAAAGCTCCTAATTAATTATTTGAACTCCTAATATTTGAATAAAACCTTTTTGCGGTCCTTTTTGAAGAGGTTTCGGAGGAGTAGGTCTAAATGGGCCTTTCAATGGACCCGTTGGAATTTTAACTGAGTAAGAAGTACAGAAATTGAGGTTTTGCAATATAATTGTGTGGAAAAGCTCCTAATCAATTACATGAACTCCTAAAATTTGATTAAAACTTGTTTTGCAGTCCTTTTTGTAGAGGTTTCGGACGAGCGGGTCGAAATGGGCCTTTCAATGGACCCGTTGGAATTTTTTTTGTAATAAAGGCCTCGTTAAAAACCCGTACTACTGTCCTTCAAGCAAAGCTAGAGGACCCTAAAAAGGGGAAAAGAGTGCCTATGTTTTATTATATCAAATAGAAGTTGTTACAAGATGATTGATACAAGGGGGAATACCAGAATCAAAAGATAAGGCAGACATATTGCCAAGCGAAAAAGCAGCAAAAGAATGTGCTACATGATTTGCCTCACGGCGTACAAAGGAAACAGAAGCTGATACAAAGTCATGAAGAGACTCCCGAATCTGATGAAGAAGAGGCCCCAATGTAGAAAGGTCTAATCCTGGATTGTTGATTCTATTTGCAATGGAAGCGCAATAATTTTCAAGCAGAATCCGAGTCCAACCTTGAGAGCGAGCGAAGGTGACTCCGGCAAGAAGGCTTTCACCTTCCCAAGTAACTGCATCCGGGCGGCTGCCTAGCGGAAAAGCGAGGCCCCCCACAACTGCACCTGTAGAGTCACGTGCAACAGCACCAACGGCCGCAGCACGAGTAGAGGGATTGAAAGCCCCATCTACATTAATTTTTATATGGTTAGATGGAGGAGGATTCCAACTTGTAGGAGAAAGAAGTGAAGGCGCTGGAATGGTAGGCGCAGTTGCATTGTAAAAGTCATTATGTAGACTAATGGAGTTGACGGCAATAAGCCAGGATGGTTGCAAATGGCGATTATGAATCCAGTCATTACGCCTATTCCAAACATTCCAGATAGTAGTAAGGAAAAGACCAAATTTATCAGAGGGAAGGAGATGGGCGGCTTCCTCCAACCATTGCAAAGGTGTAGTAGCTGAACTCCTGTAAAGGCCAATGGGAATACCAGATAGCTGTAGGGCTTCAGTGGCCCCTATGCAATCACGAAGGGCATGGAGAATAGTATCTGAGTGACCACCACAAATGGGACAAGGCCCCGAGTCTGGTGAGAAGACTTGCATTTTAGAACCAACTGGTAGAGCACAAGACGCCATACGCCATCCAAAAGTTTTGACTTTAGGCAAGGCCCTGACTTTGGACAGAAATTTCCAAAAACGATTGGGTGGTGTTTGTGGAAGCACAGAACGTTGTAAGAAAAGATAACCAGAACGAACCGAGTAAATGCCCGAGTCATTAGGAGACCAGAGAATAGAGTCACGGTGATCATTTATAATTGGTATACTGAGAATGGTGGACACGTCCGTTGGATTAAAATAACGATGTACTTTGAAAGGATCCCAAGCGGTTTGGTTACGAATCATGAAATCACGACATCGAATATGAACTTCATCCGAGATTTCATAATCCCCAGTAAGGGTAATAGGGGAAGGACCGCCCCTGATGTCTTTATGTACTCTTATGTTACTATTAATTCCTGGACGGTATAGGAACCCTGGGAGGAGGCGTTGTATATCATTGTACATACCTTGCCAAGCGAAGGAGCCACGAATAGGCCTGGAGGAATCGAGGATGTTCCCAGAAGGGAAATATTTAGCACGATATATTTGGCCTCGTAGAGAATTTGGTTCACAAATTAGTCTTCATATTTGTTTGCCCAAGAGAGCAATATTGATGTCATGTAAGTCTTTAAACCCCATTCCTCCAGCAGCCTTAGGTAAACATACATGGTTCCATGGTAGCATATGCCATCCTTTTTTGTTGGATTTGCCGGTCCACCAATATTGCCTGATAGCTGAAGTCATATCATCAATAATGTTTTGTGGAAGAAGATAACAAGACATAACATATTGAGGTAGGGATTGGAGGACTGCTTTAATGAAGATCTCTCGGCCACTGAAAGACAGAAGATGTTTATCCCAGCTAGAAAGACGGTCGTGGACATTATCACGTACAAATCCTAGAGATTCGGTTTTGTTCTTTCCTATGAGAAGAGGAACACCTAGATAAACACCGGGGTTGGACACCTCACGTACTTACAGGAGACTATTTATCGCAGATCTTGTAGAGGATGGGGTACGAGGGTTATAAAAGATTGTTGATTTCTCAAAGTTACTGCTTGACCAGAGGCAGCAGCATAAGTTTGCAGAGCTCTTTTAAGATGAGTAGCCTCAGTTACAGAGTTATTAATGAAAACCATGCAATCATCAGCAAAAAGAAGATGATTGACTTTGGGTCCATATTTGCATGCACCAAGCCCCGGAAGAATGTTTGTTTGTTGAGCAGCAGATAAGTAGGCAGAGAGCCCTTGTGTGCAGAATAGAAAGAGGAAATGGGAAAGAGTATCACCTTGGCGTAAACCACGTTGAGGTTGAAAAGAGGGGGAGAAAGAATTATTAATTTTGACTGAAAAAGAAATTGTGGTTATACAACGCATTATGAGGGAAATCCAGTCAGATGCGAAACACATGCGTTCCATAACATTTGCTAAGAAGGACCATTCAACTCGATCAAAAGCTTTTTCCATATCTAGTTTAAGAGCAGCTCCTTGAGATGATTTGGTTGCCCCTGAGTTGATATTGTGAATGATTTCATGAGCGACAAGAATATTATCAGAGATGTTGCGCCCCTGGACGAAGGCTACTTGATTAGAGCTAATACAAATGGGAATTGTTTGCTTCATCTGTTGACAATGGTTTTAGCAACTATTTTGTAAAGAACAGTGCAAAGACTGATTGGTCTAAGATGTTTCATGGTAGTCGGGTCATTGATTTTGGGGATTAGAACCAAAATAGTTTTACTGACCAAAGACATATCAGTAATGCCATTTAGTAAGTTGAGGCAGAGAGTAATAACGTCTTCTCCAACAGTATCCCAGTGTTTACGGAAAAAACTACTAGGTAGTCCATCAATACCAGGAGCTTTCCTAGGATCAATGTCCCGGAAAGCGTGGAGTATTTCTTCCTTAGTGAAGGAACGTTGTAAGTTATCATTCATAGACTGAGTAATGGAAGAGGAAATTTTATCAAGAATGTTACCGGAGATTTGGGGGTTGGAAGACGTAAAGAGATTTTGGAAGTAGCTGGAAGCAATAGACATGAGGTCTGATTCAGCCGTACACCAGTTCGAGTTGGAGTCAAATAAGCCATTAATTGAGTTTTTTTTCCTTCTATTGTTTGCCCGAGCATGAAAAAATCTCGTATTTTTATCACCTTGAGAAAGCCAAAGCGTACGAGATCTTTGAGCCCAATAAGTTTCTTGTTCCATTAGTAGTTTGTTGAGTTCAGTTCGGTATCTTAAATAAATGTCTTCAGTTGCAGCGGTTAAGGGGCGACACAGGAATTTGTTAATTTTCTTGGTCAGGAAATTAATATGCCCAGAGGATTTAAGTCTCTGTTGATTCTGCCATTCCTCTAGGCTTGTACCAACATCATGTATTTTATCAATAGCCGTTCCAGGGGTATTCGTCCAGGTACGTTTAATAGTTGAGATATTGTCCTCATTATTAGCCCAGCAGTTCTCAAAGCGGAAAGTACTTGATGAGCGATGAAGTGGGGTGATCGCAGGGGATGTGTCAAGAGACAGGAAGCAGTGGTCAGACTTGGCCACATATTCCGTTGTGATGCGAAATGAAGGAAAAAGATTCTGCCAAGCCGAGTTAGCAACAAACCGGTCTAATCTTTCATGAATAGTTGGGGTTAGAGGCCCAACTTTCGTCCAAGTAAACCATCTCGATGTTGGCTTACAGTAAAAAAGATTGTTGCGTGAAAGACATTGACGAAAGTTTGTTATTTGTGATCTAGCCCTACGACTTCCACCTTGCTTTTCAGAATCGGATAAGATTTCATTAAAATCTCCTCCTAGAATCCAAGGAACATTATTATTATTTGTATTTAAGCAATCAATAATTTCCCAAGTTTTGTATTTTTGGCTTGTTTCAGAATGGCCATGTATACCCGTGAAAAGAATATTGCAATTGTTTGATGTAATTTGAGTATGTATGTAACGCTGAGAGTACGAAAGTAAAGTAATATTAATATTGTTGGTAGAAAATAGAGCAATTCCGGAACACCCCTCCATAGGGGGAATAGAAATAATGTTTATAAAACCTAAAGAAATGCAAAGTTGGCTACAAGCCACATTATTAAGTTTTGTTTCGCATAGGAAAATAACATCAGGGACGGATTGCCGGACATAGTCGCGAAGATGTTGAACCACCGGGGCTTGTCCTAAACCCTGGCAGTTCCAGCATAGGAGCTTCATTTTGCTCGGCGGGGCTGGGAATCAGCCGCCGCCAGAGAGTTTTTTGAGCTGCTCATCCCAGCTTTTGGGGTGGAACCGGACGATTTGGATTTCTTTGGCGGGAGCGACACTTGAATGGGGGAGCGGCGTTTCATGCCACGATTCGATGGGGCCGGAGCTGCATCATTTGGGTAAGTTTTCAATAGCCATTGGTTAAAATCATTGAAAATGGTATCGGTAGAAATAGGGGGCTTACGCAATTCAGCTTCTATTTTCTTAATTTGCTGGGCAGTTGGACTTGGAACACCATCATCAGTGGTATCCCATTCCCCATCAGAATCATCTTCAGGAATCGGGTAGATGGTGTTTAAAGGTTGGGGCTCGAGAGGGGCTTTCTGCTTCGAATCTGTAGCTGGTGGATCATTGGCAGGGGGCATCCCCCATGGCAGTATCTTTATTGGGGGCATCCTCGGTGGGTTGTTCCGAGAAGGATGCAGCATCGCCCTCGTTAAGAGAGCCTGTAGAGGAATTGAGACAAAATAGTTTAGTAAATGAATTTTTTTTGAAAAAGAGGTTAATGTTGATGGGAAGATTAAGAGATATACCCATAACATTCGGTTCATTGTTTGGAACAGGATTAGTGTTGGCAGCAGCAACTGGAGCAGGATTAGCTGTGAATAATAGGTACGAGAACGTAAATATAAAGAACAGAAAAGATAAAATAATTTTATATCGAAGCTGCGAAAGATATGAAAAATTTGAAGTAAAGTAAAGGAAGGTACCATTCTGTAAAGGATTGTTCTAGTTGAGTTCAGGTTCGACATAGCGAAGGCGCCCCCGTGTACCAGCTGGGCGGCGTCGTGGAGGGAGGTAGCGGAGCCATTCCCTGTATTGCAATTTGTTCAGATCAAGGGATGATCGAGTAGGGCAGTTTTCAATCGTATGACTAATAATTCCGCAGCCATGACATAAGGTGGGAAGACGTTCGTATTGAATACAACACGTGGTTTTGTTGGTTTCCGATCCTATGAAAACAAAACGGGTGAGTGGTTTGGTAATATTCAGGAAGATCTCTACACGCAAAAATTCTTTTATGTTTCCTTCAGCTTCTCGAGTATCAGTTCGGATGACATTGCCTACCATAGACCCAAGGGCATGTCCCACAAGGTGCGAGTGGTCAAAGTCCTCATAGAGTGAGGATGGGAGAGAAAAGAAGCGGATCCAGATCCCATAGAGTTAAAGGAATATTCCCCAAGCGGCTTAGCAGGGTCATACTCAGTAATGGCTAGCCATTCATCCTTATACAGCCAAGGGCCGCGATTGAGAACTTCATAACATGACTTGACGTCCTTGAACTAGATCTTTAGATAGTTGTCTTGAATAACAGAGATGGACACGGCGTTGTTTGGCTTCCAGATACCTTCAAAGGCGTTCATGACAGCGTAAATATCAACAGTTTTGGAGGAGATAAAACATCCTAAGAGAAAAACCTTGGGGTCCTCCTCGACAAAGTCCCAGCCAAAGTCTGGGGTATACAAGAGTTCTGTTTCCTCATTGGTGAGGTTGAGAGAGCTAAGTTGTGGGATAGATGATGACGCCATAGCAGAGGGGTATTGAAAGAATAGAGAAGGGAAGAATAGAAAGCTTGTGGTAATGTGCATAATTGTTGGTCATATAAAAAGAGGTGGTTTATGATGATAATACTATGGCAAGTGTTGAAAAAAGGAAGGAAATAAAGATTTAGTATGGAAAGATTTAGGTTCCATGAATCATGCATTAAGAAGAATATAGGAGGGAAAGATTGAAAGGCAGCATAATAGTATGGAAATTTAATAATGAGTGAGGAAATCAGTTTTGAAAATTTTGATTTTAGTAAATAAGGAACTTTAGTAAAATCAGGGAAGGTAATAAAGTTAAAGTAGTAAGAAAAGTAATTATTAAAAGTTTGATTAATTTTAATAATATAACGGGTATTTTGAGTAAAGAATACTCTATTAATATGAAATAGATAAAAATAAAGAAGGATTTTATTACAAGGTATGAATAATGATAAAATTAAGGCAAAATTTGAGGAATTGATTTTTTGAAACGGAATGAATTGTACCAGAGAGTTTGAAAGGAAATAAAGGGTATAATTGAGATTGTAATTACTCGTATTAAGGGATAAAAAGGGAAGGTCTGAGCAGCTGTTAATAATTATTGAAGGCAAAATTAAAGGACAACAGATTAGTCTATTCATCAATTTATAATTTAATGCTGGAAGGTTTATAGCAAAGGGAAGAGGATGATAGTTGAGAAGAAAAAGGAAAGAGTAATTAATTAGAAAAATTTGAAACATTAATGTTATGAAAAGACCTGAAAAAATGTATTAAATATATGAGGAGAGAAGTTCGGAATAAAAGGTGGTAGGCCATTTAAAATAATAATTGAATGTGAGAGAGAAAAATTTGAGAGTTTGAAAATTTGATTAATATGTAAAGAAAAAAGGTCCCTACATGATAGGGTTTTGAGAAAATCCCTTAATTGGTCTAGTAAGGAATCCCTTAAATGGGCTGGATAGGAATAAAATTCCTTAGTGTTAATCGAACATATATATATGTATATGGTAACATACATGGAGAGAATAGCAGTAAGCATGCAGAGAAGAAAAATGGCATGAAGACATACATCTAAAGATAGAATGAAAGCAAATAAAAAGCGAAGCAAAAAGAAAAGCAGGAAAAAAGCAGCCATAAAGAAATACAAACCCATGGAAAGGAGGAAGCGGGGTAAAGAAAGTTAATACAGACCAAATGAGCAAATAGGGGGATAAATAAATAAAATTAAATACTAAGAAAAAATTACAAAACCAGAGAAGGAATGAGAAGGGAGTCCCACAAAGTTGCATGATTATATTAGCCGAAGGGTGCATAATCTTCATAGAGATGTACATCATAGAAAGGTTAGTGTGCATCATGGAAAGGTCAAAAAGACATGTAATAAGATGATAAAAAATATAGACTAAATTAGAAATTAAGATGCTAGGGAAAAGATGGTAATACTAAGGAAAATTAACAGATGGATAAGGGTACCAATTAATATAAGAGATAAAGATGTAGAGCATACTTAAGAGATTATTACACAAAGAAGGGTAGGGAATAAGCATAATAAACTTCCATTTAGTATGAGGGCATAAAATAAAGCTAAAGAGAAAAATTATAAACGAGTAGACATACAACATTTTGTGACCTGCAATCGAGGCTTTGGAGCTAATGGTCCAATTATAATTTCCTAGAATTTTGGATAGATTAATTTTGTCACAGGGGGCAAGAAGGCAGTATTTGGTAAGGTAGCATATATATTTAAAGAATTACATGAGTATGTTGAACAGTCTGTAAAGGGAACAATCGGTTGAAGATAATACATATCACAGTTATGTTTAAAGGAGAGTAACATGATAGTGGTTGGCAGGGAGAATGAAAGCAAAAGGTATAAGTAAAACCCAATAATAAAAATGTAGTAAAAGTAAACCCCAACACGTAATCAGTATATATAAAGATAAAGATGAACCTCTGTGACAGCCAAGAAAGGAAGAGAGTACTAAAATCATGAATCCATGAATGGCATCTATTAGCTTTGTCCAGAGAGACCATTATAATTGTTGTTGTAGATTCCTGGAGTTGAACAGAGAGGAGTCTTCTATGATTTGCTTTCAAGCAATGACTCACGGGAGATCCAAAAGACAAAGGAAAATTGTGAGGAGTTAGTGATGAGATATAACCATAGATGAAATACAGAAAGTGATAGTAATATATAATAATTGAGAATCCCAAATAGTGGGCTGGGGTAAATTTCCCTAGAAGGGCTCGATGTGAATTTGAAACAATAATATTTTTCAATGGCAAAACAGATGTGTTATCATAGGGATTGAGAGGAAAAAATAAACCAAAGAGAATATTTCTGCAGTAATATGATAGGGAATGTGGGATGAAAGGATGGTAATCTGATATGATATAGAAGGTAAATGTATAACATTTAAAGGAAAAATGAAAACAAGCAATGTAATCAAATGGGTGAATTAAGAATAGCATTGAGAAATCCACAGACAATTCCCAAACTAAAACAGAGAAATAAACAATCAACAGAAGCTTAAATAAGAATATAGTGATAACAGAAAAGCATTTCAACCCAGGAAACAAAAATAATGAGATACATAACATGGAAAGAATAGAAAAAGGAGAGAGAGACCTTTGAAAACCTAAAGGGTTTATACCTCCGAGAGACAGACCTTCTAATCCCAAAGCAGATAGAATCAATCCGAGTCTGGAGGATCAAAAAACACAAATGGGAATTAAAAAAATGAAAAGGAGATTTAAAAGAAACAACCTGAGCACATATCTGTAACGAAAGATATGGAGTTAACAGACTATTAAAAGGTGAAAAAGGTTGTTCATCAGGGACTGGAAAACCCAGAATCTGTAAAATAAGAACACAAGTCAGATGAAAACGCTTAAAAAAAAAGGGGACGAAAAAATCTAGAAAGAGATGAAAAGGGGGGGGAAATCAAAATGGCAGCGAAATGAAAATATAATAAACGACAGAACAACGATAGGGAGGATAGGGAGTAAAAAATCGAACAGTTGGGGATATTACATCCACCGTTTGACGACGCCGGGAGAAAATCCATCAGATTTTGTGAGATTCTTGAAGCCCTTCGCGATAGTAAAAGAGAAGGAACAAAGCCCATATAGGAGAAATAAACAAAGAAATTATTAGAAATATAAGAAGGTAGCAAAAAACGAAAGGAAAAAGAAAAAGGATGAACATAGAAGCAAACCGTTCAGATCTGGAGATTGCCGGCTAGATTTCGTCAAGAACATCCAAATAAAGAAGAGAATAAACCCTAGATCTGAGAAAACAGATCTGATGATGGTTTTAAGAAACCCAAGAGCCGGCCGACTCTCGCAGAGAAAAAACAAATAAAGAATTCAAAAACTAAGAGAAAAGATATAAAACGAAAAAATACAATAAAATGAGAAAGAGAAAAAGGGATGAGGTGGAATGGCCATCTGCATTCCTTTACCGATTTCCAGGGAGAACATCAAATTCCTGGTAACGTTACAGCCTCGCCGTCGTCATAAGGAGATGACAGACATCGGATGATTTCAAACGAAATCGTCCAAAAGGGAAGATCCAAAAAGAAGAAGACAAAACGGGTTAAAAAATAACATATGAAGAGAAAATATAGAGAAAAAGAAAATTGCGAGACTTACCGTCCAGATCTGGAGATCGCCGGGGAGATCTCATCAGAAACAACCAGAACGGTGGAAAATGGTGAAAAGGATATTGCATAAAGCAATATATAGCCAGAAAACACAGAAGAGAAAAAATAAAATGGTTAGAATACAAAGAGAAAAATAAAAGATAAAAAAAGCAGCATAAACCGTAAAAGATAGAAAGTGATGGGGTGGGAAGACCCTCGATATTCTCATCCCGATTTCCAAGGAAATCAAAGAGAACCGGTTCTTTTGTTGATAAGCTTGCAAAAACGGCAGAAGGTGGATAGGTGCCGTGTGGGGGAAGGGGATTGGTGGAAAGAAAGGTGAGAAATCCACCAGAAAAAGGGGGAAAATGAAGAACAAGCCAATTCCCAACAAAGACCCCGAAAAATTTTGAGAGAGAATTGAGAGCCATCCCACCCATTACCCGTACCCGTTGGAATTTTAACTGAGTAAAAAGTACAGAAATTGAGGTTTTACAATATAATTGTGTTTAAAAGCTCCTAATCAATTATTTGAACTCCTAATATTTGATTAAAAATTGTTTTGCGGTCCATTATGTAGAGGTTTCGGACGAGCGGGTCGAAATGGGCCTTTCAATGGACCCGTTGGAATTTTTACTGAGTAAAAAGTACAGAAATTGAGGTTTTGCAATATAATTCTGTTGAAGAGCTCCTAATCAATTATTTGAACTCCTAATATTTGAATAAAACATTGTTGCAGTCCTTTTCGTAGAGGTTTCGGACGAGCAGGTCTAAATGGGCCTTTCAATGGACCCGTTGGAATTTTAACTGAGTAAAAACTACATAAATTGAGGTTTTGCAATATAATTGTGTTGAAAAGCTCCTAGTCAATTACATGAACTCCTAAAATTTGAATAAAACATTTTTGCAGTCCTTTTTGTAGAGGTTTCGAACGAGTGGGTCAAAATGAGCCTTTCAATTGACCCGTTGGAATTTTAATTGAGTAAAAAGTACAGAAATTGAGGTTTTGCAATATAATTGTGTTGAAAAGCTCGTAATCAATTATTTGAACTCCTAATAATTGAATAAAACATTTTTGTAGACCATTTTGTAGAGGTTTCGGAGGAGCAGGTCCAAATGGGCCTTTCAATGGACCCGTTGGAATTTTAACTGAGTAAAAAGTACAGAAATTGAGGTTTTGCAATATAATTGTGTTGAAAAGCTCCTAATCAATTATTTGAACTCCTAATATTTGAATAAAACCTTTTTGCGGTCCTTTTTGTAGAGGTTTCGGACGAGCTGGTCCAAATGGGCCTTTAAATGGACCCGTTGGAATTTTAACTGAGTAAAAAGTACAGAAATTAAGGTTTTGCAATATAATTGTGTTGAAAGCTCCTAATCAATTACATGAACTCCTAAAATTAGATTAAAACTTGTTTTGCGGTCCTTTTTGTAGAGGTTTCGGACGAGCGGGTCGAAATGGGCCTTTCAATGGACCCGTTGGAATTTTAACTGAGTAAAAAATACATAAAATTGAGGTTTTGCAATATAATTGTGTTGAAAAGCTCCTAATCAATTATTTGAACTCCTAATATTTGAATAAAACATTTTTGCGGTCCTTTTTGTAGAGGTTTCGGACGAGCAGGTCTAAATGGGCCTTTCAATGGACCCGTTTGAATTTTAACTGAGTAAAAAGTACAAAAATTGAGGTTTTGCAATATAATTGTGTTGAAAAGCTCCTAATCAATTATTTGAACTCCTAAAATTTGAATAAAACATTGTTGCAGTCCTTTTTGTAGAGGTTTGGGGCGAGCAGGTCGAAATGGGCCTTTCAATAGACCCGTTAGAATTTTAACTGAGTAAAAAGTACAGAAATTGAGGTTTTGCAATATAATTATGTTGAAAATATCCTAATAAATTACATGAACTCCTAAAATTTGATTAAATCGTGTTTCGCTTTTTGTAGAGGTTTCGGACGAGCGGGTCGAATGAGCCTTTCAATTGACCCGTTGGAATTTTAACTGAGTAAAAAGTACAGAAATTGAGGTTTTGCAATATAATTGTGTTGAAAAGCTCCTAATCAATTATTTGAACTCCTAATATTTGAATAAAACATTTTTGCAGTCCATTTTGCAGAGGTTTCGGACGAGCAGGTCTAACTTGGGTTTTCAATGGACCCGTTGGAATTTTAACTGAGTAAAAAGTACAGAAATTGAGGTTTTGCAATATAATTGTGTTGAAAAGCTCCTAATCAATTATTTCAACTCCTAAAATTTGATTAAAACCTTTTTGCGCTCTTTTTTGTTGAGGTTTCGAACGAGCTGGTCAAAATGGGCCTTTCAATGGACCCGTTGGAATTTTAACTGAGTAAAAAGTACAGAAATTGAGGTTTTGCAATATAATTGTGTTGAAAAGCTCCTAATCAATTATTTGAACTTCTAAAATTTGATTAAAACTTGTTTTGCATTCCTTTTTGTAGAGGTTTCGGACGAGCGGGTCGAAATGGGCCTTTCAATGGAACTATTGGAATTTTAACTGAATAAAAAGTACATAAATTGAGGTTTTACAATCTAATTGTGTTGAAAAGCTCCTAATCAATTACATGAACTCCTAAAATTTGATTAAAACTTGTTTTGCGGTCCTTTTTGTAGAGGTTTCGGACGAGCGGGTCGAAATGGGCCTTTCAATGGACCCGTTGGAATTTTAACTGAGTAAAAAATACTGTAATTGAGGTTTTGCAAGATAATTGTGTTGAAAATCTCGTAATCAATTATTTGAACTCCTAATATTTGAATAAAACATTTTTGCGGTCATTTTTGTAGAGGTTTCGGACGAGGAGGTCTAAATGGGCCTTTCAATGGACCCGTTGCAATTTTAACTAAGTAAAAAGTACAGAAATTGAGGTTTTGCAATATAATTGTTTTGAAAAGCTCCTAATCAATTACATGAACTCCTAAATTTTGATTAAATTTTGTTTTGCGGTCCTTTTTGTAGAGGTTTGGACGAGCGGGTCGAAATGGGCCTTTCAATGGACCCGTTGGAATTTTAATTGAGTAAAAAGTACAGAAAATGAGGTTTTGTAATATAATTGTGTTGAAAATCTCCTAATCAATTATTTGAACTGCTAATATTTGATTAAAACTTGTTTTGCAGTCCTTTTTGTAGAAGTTTCGGACGAGCGGTTCGAAATGGGCCTTGCAACGGACCCGTTGGAATTTTTACTGAGTAAAAAGTACAGAAATTGAGGTTTTTCAATATAATTGTGTTGAAAAGCTCCTAATAAATTTTTTGAACTCCTAATAGTTGAATAAAACCTTTTTGCGGTCCTTTTTGTAGAGGTTTCGGAGGAGCAAGTCTAAATGGGCCTTTCAATGGACCCGTTGGATTTTAACTGAGTAAGAAGTACAGAAATTGAGGTTTTGCAATATAATTGTGTTGAAAAGCTCCTAATCAATTACATGAACTCCTAAAATTTGATTAAATCTTGTTTTGCGGTTCTTTTTTGTAGAGGTTTCGGACGAGCGGGTCGAAATGAGCCTTTTAATTGACCCGTTGGAAATTTAACTGAGTAAAAAGTACAGAAATTGAGGTTTTGCAATATAATTGTTTTGAAAAGCTCCTAATCAATTATTTGAACTCCTAATATTTGAATAAAACATTTTTGCAGTCCATTTTGTAGAGGTTTCGGACGAGCAGGTCTAAATGGGCCTTTCAATGGAACCGTTGGAATTTTAACTGAGTAAAAAGTACAGAAATTGAGGTTTTGCAATATAATTGTGTTGAAAAGCTCCTAATCAATTACATGAACTCCTAAAATTTGATTAAAACTTGTTTTGCGGTCCTTTTTGTAGGGGTTTCGGACGAGCGGGTCGAAATGGGCCTTTCAATGGACCCGTTTGAATTTTAACAGAGTAAAAAGTACAAAAATTGAGGTTTTGCAATATAATTGTGTTGAAAAGCTCCTAATCAATTATTTGAACTCCTAATATTTGAATAAAACATTGTTGCAGTCCTTTTTGTAGAGGTTTGGGACGAGCAGGTCTAAATGGGCCTTTCAATAGACCCGTTGGAATTTTAACTGAGTAAAAAGTTTAGAAATTGAGGTTTTGCAATATAATTGTGTTGAAAATCTCCTAATAAATTACATGAACTCCTAAAATTTATTTAAACCTTGTTTTGCGGTCCTTTTTGTAGAGGTTTCGG